>OX424576.1:107292582-107512582 GCA_949152435.1 Gastracanthus pulcherrimus | reverse complement strand
AGGAGACACATTGCAAAGAATTGTCTATGTAGCGCGCCCCATCGAGAATGGATTAAGTGACGCTATGGAAAGGGACCAATTCGAAGAGGAGTTAAACTTCGCAGTGATCCTCTGTCAGCTCCTTCAAGGGAGGGAGCGACCCAACCATGATTACGAAGATGATGAGCGACCCTGGGTTTTACCAGGAGCTACCGATAGCGACCCAAGGAAGAGTGAAAGAAGCTTGCGGGTGTTACGTCAATGCTGCATGAGGGAGAGATTCACCCAGTACTGAGTATCACCTCACTAAACGACATTTTACTTGGACTTTACCACACCATGGGACGTTGATGTAAGATACGGCAGACGGATGTGGAGGACTAATGAGGGCCCGTGGAAGCAATCTTGGGACGACGAGGAAATTGAAGCGACCCCAGCATACGCCGAATGCGCCGACATTACCGAGGCAGACGACGAGCAGCGAAAAGCTATAGAAGACCTAGTGACCAAGATATTACCTCCGAAAATTTAGGAACGACCACGCTGACCGAACATCACATGGATGTCCTTTCTGCAGCCGCCATCAAACACCGCCCAAGGAGAATGTCACCCAAACTTCCGCAAGTAGTACACGAAGGGATAGAGAAGATGTTCAGGAGTGGAGTAATAGATCGATCGGCAAGTGAATGGAGTAGCGCTCCGGTAATCATCAAGAAGCCAGATAGGAGTTATAGATTTTGTATAGATTATTGCGACCTCAACAAAGTGACCCGGAAGGATACACATCCTATCAGGAGCATGGATTCCATATTGGACAAATTGCGTAAAGCCAAGGGATAGCGACCAACAAGAGGCCTTTGAAGGTCTGAAGAAGGCGCTAACGGTAGCTCCAGTCCTGGCAAGACCAGATTTTGGCAAAACCTTCATGGTCCAGAGTGATGCAAGCGGAGTGGCGATTGGGGCGGTTTTGACACAGGAAGGGGATGATGGAGAGTACCCCATCGTATACGTGAGTAGAGTACTCACGGCGGCTGAACGAAACTATACCACGTCCGAAAGAGAATGCTTGGCGTTATTATGGACCATTAGAAAGTTGCGACCATACTTTGAAGGGTACGAATTCAAGGCCATCACCGACCATAGCGCCCTCTAATGGCTTCGTAAACTGGACGACTAGCCCGTTGGGCACTTGAAATGCAACAATGGGACTTCGAAGTAATTCATCGAAAGGGCACTCTGCTGAAAGTGCCTGATGTGTTGTCCAGGATATATGAAGATGGAGGGGGAAATAGATGGATTTGAAGAGATACAGGACGAGCGATACTTAGCTAGGATGGAAGAAGTACAAAGACACCCACACCGATTCCCACACTGGCGAATCAAAGATAGCATGTTGTACAAATTTTTTAGCGACCCCCTATTAGACCCAGTGACATCTCGAGAATAAGGGTGGAGACTTGTCGTCTCAGTAAAGTACCGTGAGAGAGTGATGACTGAGAGCCACTCCATCACCTCCGCCGGACACCTGGGACTTGAGAAGACCTATGATCGAGTGGCCGGCGAATACTACTGGCAAGGCATGTACTACGACGTGCGCCACTTCGTCCAGGTTTGTCTCGAATGCCAGAAGCGCAAGGCCTCTTAGACGGGACCCATAGGGTTACTAGGCAAGAGAATTGTAGAGCGACCATGGGCCGTAGTAGCAGCAGATCTTATGGAATTTCCACCAAGTAAGAGTCAATTCAAATACTTGGTGGTATTCCAGGATCTCTTCACGCGGTGGATCGAGCTGGAGCCGCTGATAAAGGCTGATGGCAAGTCGGTGGCTCGCGCTCTAGAGGAGCTCATCCTGTTTCGGTGGGAAACGCCAAACTACGTACTCGCAGATAATGAGAAAGAGTTCATTAATAAGCACCTGACCTACACTCTAAAGATGTATGGAGTGACCCATGTTACCACGCCACCGTACCATCCACAAGCCAATCCAGTGAAGAGAAGCAACCGAACCCTAAAGACCATGATAGCGACCTTCGTGAAACAAGACCATCGGGATTGGGATGCCCATCTTCATGAGTTCAGGCATGCAGTCAACACTACGAGCAAGCAACCACCAAGGTACCAGCCTTCTTGAATTATGGACGAAACCCAAGGCCGGTGAAGAGTTTACGAAGAGAAGTAGAGCCAAAGCGACCAATTGTTAGTAGCGACTCCAAAGATTGGTTAGAAAGAGTAAGAAGACTGGATGCCCTACGTGACCTAGTAATCAGGCATATCGACTCTGCAAAGGAGCGACAAGCCAAATACTACAATCGGGACAGGAAGGATGCGACATTCCAGGTGGGGTACTTAGTAATAAGAGCAACCCATCACTTGTCAAACAAAGATAAGCGGTTCTCGGCTAAGTTAGCTGGCCGATTTGACGGCCCATTTGCCATCAAAGAAGTCAAGTCTCCGCTGGTGTATATGCTAAATATGGGGGAGAATAAAAGAATACCCGACGTGCACGTGAGGGAATTGAAGAAATATATTCCTCCAAGGGGAAAAGCCCCGTAGTAGCGACCTCCTCCTTACAAGCGACCTTGAAGTGGTTATTTATCGACATGGCCAGTAAAGGAGATCAAACTGATCACTCTAGCGACCATAACGATTAGCGACCCATTCGAGACCCGAAGCATCGGCGACCAAGGGCATAACCTGAGAACCCAATTAGCGACCGAAATATGGAGTGACGGAGGCATACCCGTGTCCAGTAAGTTGTTAAAATTCTTGTTATTTATTTATTTATTGAATTTTTTTTATTAGGATCTTATAATTTCCCCTATGGTCGCGCGATCTATGAGCGCCATTGCTCTGTGGTCGGATTGGAAGTAGTAAGGTGGAGGTATTAATAATTTTTTTTGTTTGTTTTCAGCCTGATTAGTTATAAGTATAGATATATATTGTTTCTTGCAAAGCTCTGGTGCTGAGGATTGTACGGGAATCGCGTTGATGGGATACAATGGCCCAACTAGAGTCTCGTTTGATAATTGGAATAAACAGTCCACTCCTGGCGGTGTGCCCCGTTTAGGGGGGGGGGGGAGAGTTTGTGACGTGTATTTCGCGTCCCAATGTTATTAAAACACGCGCAGTCAATCGCAACCAAATCACCAATCACCAGAGCCGAGCATTTTATATTAAATAATTATTGTTATTAATGGGGGGAATTGTTATTTTATTTTGTTGAGGGAATGAGGATAAGGAGAGTCGCGACCGAAGAAAGCCGCAGACCGGCACACACACGCACACATCCACACAACTGCCCCAGCTGATTGCGCCGCATCGACGACTGCTCGGAGCGAGCACCGACGTCGAGCCCGATACACACACACGCATGGCACCAACCCCATCACACTGTACGCCCGACCCTCTCTCTCTCGCTTGCTCTTTCTTCCTCGCCTCTCGAGGATCATGAGCCACTGCCCGGGCACACACACACGCGCGCGCGACCGCCCTCTCTCCCGATGCACGCGGACGCGGGAGGAGAGAGGATTCACAGCAGCAGCGGCGGCTTCCTCGAGGCACACCATCTCGGCTATAGCCACGAGAGAGAGAGAGAGAGAGAGAGATACCGACACGGCTGTCGACAGCATGGGGATAGCTAGCAGTCGCCGCATGAAGCTGCCGGTCTATCGTAGCATAGGCCGACGCGTGCACGTCGCCGCTACCAACTGCGATGGTCCGGCTGCGACAAAACCGAAAGCGCCCGATATAGATGTACACGTCGGGTTGTATATTTAACGATTCATAATGCCCGCGCTTAGTGGATGAATTTCCCATTTAGGGAAAATCAAGGCCAATCACCGAGAAGAAAGGGGCGGAAGCAACAAGTGTGTGGGCTGAAGGTAGTCAAAAAGAAGAGCTGAAAATTTGGAAGAGATTTCCGCCCTCTCCGATTTTGGGCATTGACTGCCCGCCCGTTAGACAAGACAGACATACGTTGCGAGCACCCATCGAGAGTTATTGTAAAATCGGCGGACATTTAATAGCGAGGATAGAATCGGAGGAAGTACTAGCGACCAGGAGTATAAGGTGCACCGCTAGGCGTCCACAATTAGCGACGGTGAGTGGGCTATAATTGTCGAGCTTCCCTCGGCACTTATAGATAGAGTTATAATTCAATATATATAGCATATTGCCGCCGTGTGTTTGGGGGCAATGGAGTAAACTCGTTGGTGGTGTGACACCGTCGTTTAGAATCAGTGCGCGCCGGGCCCGCTTGGAGATTACGAATAGTAGTGTGGGAAAAGGGGGATATTACGCTATATTTGGAAAACTCGGGAAACGCGGTGATTTGGTCGTCGCGGAAGACGCGTACGTGGGCTACGAAGCCATATTGGTTAGCGACCGGTAAATTGTGCAAAACTTGTAAATTTGGCGACCGTATATATTGTGATTTATAATAAAGCCTAGGTACTTAAAAGTGAGATTTGTGTAATTATTATATGAGTATATATTCCTGATTTTCCACTTCACGGAACTTCCTCTGGGGAAAGGGACTCGTGCAGGGCTAGCCGCGCTTTACCTGGAGCCCATTATATAAATAAATAGATAAATTCGGTAAAGTGCTGAGCAAAGTTTAATAAATAAATAGAGTAACGAAATCCCACGTTACACGTTTACTAAATACTAAACTTTTACTTCAACACGATAAATGTGAATTTCTCGCCACTGAGGTCCAATACCTCGAACACATCATCAGCGAAGATGGTGTGCGCCCCGACCCGAAGAAAACAGAGGCAGTTCGGAAACTCCCAAGGTCAAAAATATAACCTAACATCCGGCAAGTCCTAGGATTCACTGGATATTACAGGAGATTGATCGAAAACTTCTCTGCAATAGCACGACTAGTATCTGACCTCCTTCAGAAAACCGTACATTTTGAATGGAAAAATGAACATCATAAAAGTTTCGAAGATTTGAAAAATGCATTATGTACACCCGTTTTATAGTATCCCGACTTTTCCGTACTCTTTATTTTGACCACCGTCTCATGAGATTTTGCGGTAGGGGCAGTCCAAAGTCAAGAAAAGATCGGTGTGGACCGACCCATAGCCTAGATGTCCCATATAATGAAACCAGCCAAAAGCATGTTATGGAACAACCGAGAAAGAATGTCTTGCGATAATTTATGCAGTACTCCATTTTCGACCTGGCTTATATGGCCGAGAGTTCACTCTAATCAGTGACCATGACCCATTAAAGTGGATAGACTCAGTTAAACCCCCTGTACAACGCCTGATAACATGGCGTACTAGGTTCAGAGAATATGAATACAAATTTATGTACAAACCAGAGCAATCAAATATTAACGCAGATGCGTTATCCAGAAACCCCATACAACTAAATGCTATCGCCTTCCCAACATCCCCTTCAGTAAAATTAAATAAAGACACTACCGAAAAGGGTATGACAAACAAAGGCACACTTTGTACAAGAGGTAGACCAATAAGTTCCAAAAATAAATCTCCAGATCCTATCGGATTTTGCTCTGAGATAGCACAAGCTACTGTTGCTGAAATAGTTCGACAACGGATACTTAAGGGAAGAAGCTACCGATTTTTGGTCAACAAATCGATTTCTTTTTAAGTGGTAAAACACTTATTTAACCTTTTTTCTTTCAAAAGTAAAAGGTACTATGCGAAAATTAATTTTTTTTTCGACTTATTTGAAGCTATAGATAAATGGTTGATCATGCTATTTTTATTGATATTTATGTTTAAACTTATTTTTCTGAAAACTTAATTCTCATATTTTACTTTGAAAGCCTACGCAACAGTTCTTCGTGAATCACGCTAAAACATTTTGTACTTTCTTTTTAACATATTTTAAACAAATTTAAAGAGAGTTTTTTTTATTATTACCTAAAATATCATTTTTAAAAATATAAGTTTATATCACATACAAAAAATTGTTCATATAAAATATAACCTCAGAATAGTGTAAAATATTATTTGAAAATATTTCTCTTTAAATGTCTTAATTTTAGTATGAAATATTCATAAAATAAAATGTATACCAATCCAACGTAACCCCTTGCGCACAGTGATAATCAAGCATATGTCTGTTTTTACAGGTTTTTTCAAAATGGATACTTCAAAGGGTGGTGAATTTGAACAAAACCAGTCTAAAATGTCATATTTTTCTATATTATAACATGTTATGTAGAAAAAATATTTTTCTTCTTAAATTAAAAGATTTTAGTGTTTGCTGTATCTTCTTCCCCTAAACCAGCAATAATACCACAGAAACCCGCATCCCTAACAAGGGTAAAACATCGCAAACCAAGGAACCTAAGCCAACCCCATCAACGAGTGCAACATCTAAAGCGAAAGGGCCAGCACCATTCAAAAAAGGGTAACTATCTGCTCAGAAGGTGACTCCAGTAATATTACAGAATCACCACCGGAACCGAGAAAACGACAAAGCGTATTCCCGAGGTTTATCTCGAAAGGACCACGAACTAGAAGGACACTCCCCTCCTCTGAAGAGGAGCAATGCCCCGCGGAAACGCGAAACAAAGATATCAGGGAAGTGAACCCAGACAATTATTCATCAGATGAGATAGAACGACTTGAAGAATACTGGTGGGACAACCAACACACCAACATGCGAGGACGACGACATTCAATGGCTCGATCAACCCCGATCAAACCCGAATTATTCGAAAATAGCGAATCTGCTGATTCTGTTGCAGAATTTAGACGACAGATGAGGTACTCACACCCTGCACTACACGAGGAAACCGATGATTGATCAACAGAAACTGACGATACCGCAGGTAATGATTCTATGTCAAAAGCATAAGGCTATACCCCCAGGAATATTTTATCCTGAGTTTATTAGAAGACCAGACATTAAATAATAAATCAAGTTAATCAACAAGGGTATAAGCCATATGAAGGAAAACATCCTTCATTTTACTTCAGCAGACAACCAATTTGCCACGCCTATCACAAAATTATTGATAGACTTGGAAAAATTGATGCGCATGGTATAAAAAACTTAAAACCTATTAAAAAAGTTTTTGAAAAAAAAGAACCGACTTCGAAAAATGCACTAAAAAGTGTGAAATAATTCACAAAAATGTTCTCGAAGTCGGCACCGAATTACAAATTGACATATACCGTCACAGACCCTATTGTGAATCAGTGCCTCTATTGTGAATAATTTACTTCTAAATAGACATTATAAAAGTTTTGCATTACTTCTATAATTATTTTGATACATAAGAATAAGTGCTTGCAAAATAATAATAAAAGTAACGCAAAACTTTCACAATATAGTTTCAACATAAACTGATTCACAATAGAGGCACTGATCCACAATAGGGTACGTGACGGTAGTATCTTGCTGAAGAATATAATTTATAAATAATATTGAAATGGGTCCAATTTCGTTAAACCTGGAAAGAAATATGTGTCCCACTATCGTATATCCCACTTAAAGTTAATAACTCGTAATCGAAAGCACTGGTTTGAGAGTAAATGCTTTTAAAAAGAACTTCCAATGCAACAACCTTCTTCAAATGATAGTCATCGACTAAACTATCACATATAATTCAAATAATACTGTTACAATTGTAACTGCTGGCGCAAGCTGTTATGTATTATCCCCGGGATAATCTTAATGTGCTTAGGCCATCGCCACGTAGCGGCGGTACGCAAACTACGCTATCAAACAATTAGTCAAGAATAAGATTCCCAATGAAACAAAAAGAGGTGACGGTATATGTCAATTTGTAATTCGGCGCCGACGTCGAGAACATTTTTGTGAATTATTTCACACTTTTTAGTGCATTTTTTCCCACACTTTTTAGTGCATTGTTCAAAGTCAGTTCTTTTTTTCAAAAAAAATTTTTATTTCAGACTTTTTAGTTGTAAGAGCTGAGTTTCATTCAATTTATATTGTAATATAGGTCGACCAACAAAGGATACGTCTGAAATTTTTTTTTCTGTTCTAAAAATGTACAAAGTATCAGAAAATTAAATAAAAAAAATCGAGGTTTTCGTCTAATTTTACTATAGGACCACCTTAAAATCAATATTAATTTATTGAATATTGCTTCCTCCTACAGAAAGCTTTGTAATCCTAGAAAAATTCCTTTGTGAAGCATAAAACGAAAGCGCCAGTACTGACGTAGTATAGGCTCTATAGTGGCCCAGTTATATAATGGAACCACCATGGGATAATTCTCTTTTATTCAAAAAATAGTTTATCCAAATCGGTTCAGTAGTTTCCGAATAATCGGCAAAAGAACATAACAAATCGCCAGTACTGACGTAGTACTGGCTCCATACTGGCCCAGTAGTATAGTGGGACCAACATGAGATCATTCTCTTATATTGAAAAAATATTATCAAAATCGGTTCAGTAGTTTCCGAATAATCGGCGGACAGAGTCGGCAGAGGCCGAAATGTACAGAAAAAATATTCATAAAAAACTAAATTACTGGCGAGATACTGGATCAATAATCACAAAATTTGAATGGGACCACCGGAGGATAATTACCTGTCATATACAAAAATTTCATCCGAATGGGTCGAGTAGATTCGGAATAATCGTTGGACAAACATAAAAAAAAACAAAAAAAAAACAAAAAAAAAGCCATGTCGAATTGAGAACCTCCTCCTTTTTCGAAGTCGGTTAAAAAGGGTCAGGTCATCATAACACCAAAATCTACGGTAAATATCCTTAGATCAATATTGACTAATAATCATTTCGAACTTAACTCATTGCAAGACCGTCAAGAAGTCCTTACTAACGTAGCAGATTCTATAAATAAAATACAAAATTAAAACGTTACTACTGTCATAGCAAAATGACTTGTCAGATCAAATAACGCTTCCGATAATCCCGGATTTACTTAAGTAAACTCTAGGCGAATGCGAGTGTACGATCTCCATCTGCTATGGATCCACCACCATACCACCAGTGGATATACGTAACCAGATAATTAACGAATATTATGATAGTCTGATAGGAGTACACAGAGGTGTAACGTGAACATACCGACGTGTCAGCAAGAAATTCTATTGAACTGGAATGAAATCGGACATAACAGAATATATTAGAAGCTGCAAAAAGTGTCAATAATTAGAATTGGTCAGAATAAAAAATAAAGAACCAATGATAATTACCAACACACTCATAGAACCCTTCGACAAAATATCCACAGATATAGTAGCACCACTTCCTTTAACACCCGATGATAATAAATACATACTCATAGTCCAAGATAACCTCACAAAATATTGCATCGCCGTTGCAATCCCTGATACTAAGGCCGAAACAATAACAGACGCATTTGCGCGACACGTGATAACCTTATACGGATCCCCCCGTATAGTTTTATCTGACAAAGCAGTCTTGATAGGTGAAGTAATGCAACAACTTTCAAAAATATTTCAAATAAATCAAGTCACAATGTCTGGTTATCATCCCCAATCTAACGGCAGTCTAGAAATAAGCCATTTAGTACTCGTGGAATATATTGGTCAATACATTGACAAATACGAGGACTGGGACAAAATAATACCTTTCGCTATCTTTTCCTACAACACTAGTATTTATGACTCCACAAACTTCACACGGTTCGAATTAATTTTCGGTAAACCAGCTCGCACTCCCACTTCATTTTCAAATAACACCGAGACGTACCCATCATACATAACCAACTTAATGAACAGACTACACGACACTAGGACAATTGCAACACAGGCTCTAATGATTCTAAACACAAATCTAAATACTATTATGATAGAAAAACTAAAGATCATCCTTATTCACCAGGCGACAACGTATACGTACTTAAAGAGCCGAGAATAAATAAACTAAACATGATCTACAAAGGTCCATACAAAATAATATAAGTCCTAGAAAAACACGACGCCATTCTTGAAGACGGAACTGGCAAACGTTCTCTTAAACACGTAGACAAAATAAAACCAGCCCACCACAGATAAGAACAATTTTGTTACAGATGAGGTGGGAATTCATAATTATAATAATCCTTATGATCCATGGAAACGCAACAAAAAGGTTCTCCATTCAAGAAATTAACGAAAATCCCGGAATCTACTTCGAAAAACTGGAAGACATAAGATACACACAATCAGACTGGAAAGTAATAATAATGTATTCGTGTTATCAACACCTGTTCTTTTGCACTACATTTACAAAAAGACTAAACTATATTGAGACGAAAATAAAAAGAGTAAATTCGATACATGAAGATTTGATTGACTCCATACAAGAAGTCGAATCAAGCGACCCTACCGAAACACCAACACCCACGACTATAAAGAAAAGAACGCAACCTTCGGATTTGTAGGGAGCATTAGTAAAAACGTTTTTGGCACATTATCCGAAAGCGATGGAGAACACCTTACAGAACAAATTAATTTACTATTTAAAGTAAATTTTAAGGTCAAACAAAATTAGCCAAAATAGCTAAAGAAGACACACACATAATACAATACAAAATTTCCTCTATAGAAGAAAACATAACAAAATTAAACAAAGTTATAAACGAAAATTTAACCTCACTACAAAGAACCACCAAAGAAATGGATGATCTCCAAGATATATGGCAAAAATGTAACTTTACCCGAGAATTTAGTAACATCACTAACGAAACAGAATCATCCTTTAATATGTACCAAGACACGTTTGAAACCATTCTGGACTAATAAGCTTCAATAAATAATTAGGCAAATAGTCGACCTCCATCCAGAATACGGTTCCCAATTATCATGCTAGAACAGACAAACTAACAGAAATCGCCCCGAGAAATATCCATATCTATGCTGAATAAATTCGCGACAGAATTTTATAGAATGCACCTTACATCTCATGACAAGAGAGCATATAGTTCCCTATCCGAACAAAGCCTCCATAAATGCAAACAAACACAACACCACAGAATTTGCACACATGAGTACCCGATTTACGAAACTAACGGAGACACGGCGGCGAATACTTACTCCTAAATCAACCCAGGAATGATAGCCTTAAGAAATGTAGCATAAGTTATTTACTACAACATACCTATCACTGGACTCACCTTGACTCTATTGATGGACGGCTATACTCTCTTCTCAAACCCACCACAATATAGATTTTGTATCCCGGAGAACAACACGAACTCGTTTTAGAAACATATGTCGGACTACTTAAAATCCAAACTAGATGTTCTCCAAGTCAAGGTAACACAAGATTAGTAGGAATTAAAGATCTAGCCACAAGCATAGAATTCCTTTATTTACCAAAATTATTACTTACCATAACCAATATTGATAACCTTTTCTATCATAAACTAAAAATTGTAAATAACTCACTTTACCATCCGACCTTTATACCCAAATACGCAGCTACAAAGTTAGAATCCCAGCTAACGCTTGAAACTATCCAAGACAAATATGAATTGTTCATCGCTGTACCAGATAATAAAAATTGAAATTCATATATGTCTTATGGATCCATAAGATCAAACTCATTTATACTAATCCTCATACTAATTCTGATAATAACATTATGCATAAAATGTCATAGCAACAAATAGCAACTAGAGTTACCAGACACACGTAGCCAAAGTTACGACTGTGAAGTACATCCAATAAATGCAATAATATAACCTTCATCCAGAAATCCGTCTAATAGAGCATCGTTCATATCAATGTATGGGCTCCATCCACACCAGAATTATTCTTATTCTTATAACGATGACAGAACCAACAAATTTAAGAAAAAAAAAATGCTTTAGCAGAATGACCACACTAACTACAATTAATCAGCTTCAATTGCTTGCGAAATTCAAACATTATTTTCTTTTAATTTTCAACTTCTGATAACAGGCAAATACCACGAACACAATGCATACAATAGTGTTGAATTTGAATGTTCGCGCCTCCTCCCGTCCCCGCTGCGGCCACGCCGTCCCAGATGGCGGCCCAAGCGCTCCTCTCTCGATTCCAGCTAGATGGCGACTCAAGAGCCCCCACCTCGCATAGTCACTGGCTCTCTCGCAGCAAGTCCACCTCCAGCTTCCGATCGGCTCAGTCCATTCGGCACTACTTTGTATCCTCGCTGTTGCACGGATAAAATAAAGAGACGTAAAAGAAGCAGAGTGTTCATTCATCCAATCTCCCTCTCCACAATTCCAACATTGGTCCAATTGAGCCGAATACACTGAGAGCTTCAACCCCGGCGCCGGAATTTGAGCTCCCCGATCGGACTTCACAAGCAGAGCTATCGACATGGAGACGTCGATTAAGGTCGAGCTGAAGACTCCACTAAGAGCATCTTCCTGTCACGCGCCATGGAACAGGCCGCCGGAGCACCGAGTAAGTGCACGACAGACCGAGCTCGCGACGTTTTCCCCAGTGCCACCCGGGGCCCCGTGCTTCACCGCGTAACCCCGTCGCCCGTGCACCGTTTGGTACCCTGCATTCTCGACGACGTACTCACGTCACGCGCAGCCATTATCCAATGCGACGTCCGTTCCATACCGACGGCGTCCCCACGCCACGCGCAGCCATCGTGGTCAACGCGATACGCTCCTCGGCGCTCGGATCGACACGGAGAGTCGAGAACATGCTCGTCCGCTCGGGGCTCTGCCTGACGCGACGCGCTTTTCACACCGACAGCGTCCACGCCACGCGTAGGGATCGTGGCCGACGCGACGTGCTCTCCACACCGACGACATCCCCACGCCACGAGCAGCCATCTCGACCAACGCGACGTGCTCCTGGGCGCACGGACCAACGAGGCGATTCAAGAATTAACTCCTCAGCTTGGAGCCTTGGCCGACGAGACGCGCTCTCTGCCCAATGCCAATGACGAAGTCTGCACAAAATGCTGTCCATCATCGTGACCGAGTCAGCGTGCTCCTTGATGCTTAGGCCAACGCAGCGATGGAAACAAGCGCAAAAACCGCCATTTTTCGCCTCGAACCCAGGCGCGCGCGGGCCTCCCGTCACTCCGGTGGTTAGGCCCGACTCTTTCTCTCTCTCTCTCTCTCTCTCTGCCTTCCCCTCTCTCTCTCTCTCTGCCTTCCCCTCTCTCTCTCTCTCTTTCCGCCCCCCCTCTCTCCATCCCTCTCCCTGTCTCCCGCTGATGCAAACGAGCGTCACCACGCTTCACGCAAGTGCCGCCATCACCCTCTCGAACTCGGTCGCGCGCGCAGACCGCCGCCGTACCGCTGCGCACTCCTGGCTCCCTCTCTCTCTCTCTCTCGCTCCGTCGATCACCCTCCCTCTCTCTCTGTCTCTCTCTCTCATGGCTCTAGTTTTCCTAGACCTTGACTATTGTTCTGTAGTTTACCTTGACGCGTCATTAGAATTACGTAGCCGACTGCAGAGACTCCAAAATTCATGTGTGCGATATGTACTAGGTGCTAGGAAAGATGAGCATATCACCCCTTACAGGGAAAAATTAGGATGGACAAGAATAGACTAGAGAAACGCGGTTTTCATGGCGATCGTCGTCTACAAAATATTAACATCAAAGAACCAGTTTACTTCAGATCTCATTTTAAGAAAAATGAGTCTAAGCGCCTTGTAAGGGGCGATGTAAAAGAACTCTCTGTTACACACATGCGCATTGAGACAGGACGCAGATCTCTCCAAGTACAAGGTGCGCATTTGTGGAACTCACTCCTTTTCGTCATTCGCACTTTACCATCACGAATGGCTTTTAAGGCGGCGGTTATAAAATACTTCTGAAACTTGGATTAATGTTGTTGTCAGTCTTATTTATTTACTTTATTTATTTAATTGATTTATTTATTCTAACCTACACTCTAAAGTCTAAAGAACGAAAATTGACGTTAGAAAGAATAAATGCATACATTCATTCTTTAGGAAAAGCATAAAGTGTTGCTTTCATTCTTTACACGAGAAGGTAATGTCTTTAAAAGATTAAATCGCATATATCATTCTTTTGTAAAGAATAAACTTCTGCTTTTATGCTTTCAAAAAAACGAATTTATGTGTTCATTCTTTACGAAAAGATTAAAGTAGAGGAATCATTCTTTATAAAAGCATAAAAGATGTCCCAATAATACTAAAAGAATTAGTGACGCGTTTCATTCTTTACGAAAAGAATAAAGTAGAGAAATCGTTCTTTATAAAAGCATAAAAGATGTCCCAATAATAGAAAAAGAATAAATGACCCGTTTCATTCTTTACGAAAAGAATAAAGTAGAGAAATCATTCTTTATAAAATTCGTTATAACCTATTTATTCATTGATTTATGTAATTTATTTATTTTTTGTTCGTCTACCTTTTATTTATTTGTCTGTTAATTATTTATTTATTTATTTATTTCTCTGTTAATTATTTATTTATTTATTTATCTATTTATTATTTATTTATTTATTTATCTATTTATTATTTATTTATTTATTTATCTATTTATTATTTATCTATTTATCTATATATATATTTGTCTATTTATGTATTTATCTATCTATTTATTATTTATTTATTTATTTATTTATTTATTTATTTGTTTGTTTGTTTGTTTGTTTGTTTGATGGTTTGTTTGTTTGTTTGTTTGTTTGTTTGTTTGTTTATTTATTTATTTATTTATTTATTTATTGATTTATTATTTATTTATTTATTTATTTTTAATTTATTTATTTATTTATTTATTTATCTATTTATTATTTATTTATCTATTTATTTATTTATTTATTTATTTATTTATTTATTTATTTATTTATTTATTTATTTATTTATTTATTTATTTATTTATTTATTTATTTATTTATTTATTTATTTATTTATTTATTTATTTATTTATTTATTTATTTATTTATTTATTTATTTATTTATTTATTTATTTATTTATTTATTTATTTATTTATTTATTTATTTATTTATTTATTTATTTATTTATTTATTTATTTATTTATTTATTTATTATTTATTTATCTATTTATTATTTATTTATCTATTTATTATTTATTTATTTCTTTATTTATCTATTTATTATTTATTTATTTCTTTATTTATCTATTTATTATTTATTTATTTCTTTATTTATCTATTTATTATTTATTTATTTATTTATTTGTTTCACTGATCGACAAGTACAACAGCTTTAAAAAAGTATGCAAGTATTTATTAGTATGAGTAAAGTAAGAAATTGTTAAATGTATGTGTGTAATTTTAATTGTATGACTGATCGATTTCATGACTAGATTAAGAAATATGTTTACATTTCTGACGACAGTGTGCAATATTTTATGTCGATCTGACTTGTATGTGCAACCTTATTTGACGTTTACTAATGATGTGATATTTTCATGGCAATTATATGTGATATTATTTTATACTAAGAATTAAATGTAAACCATGTTTTGTAATATTTACAAATAAACATTATATCTATCTATGTATCTCACTCCCTCTCTCTCTCTCTCCCTTGCTCCCTTGCTCCTCCCTTAGAGTTGCCTAGTTCACAACCATGCTCACTGTTGGATACGCGGTTCCGACTGCGCAGTCAGCAGGATACGCGTTGTTGACTGCACGCTGCTGCACGACTCTTTGGAGGCTCCAGGCGCTGCTGAGTGCGAGCTGGGCTGGCTTTTCTGTCGGCTTGCGGGACTCTTCTGTTATTACCGACTTTGCGCTGCTGCACGATTCCTTACATGCGCTGCTGATCGTGAACTCTGTTTGCCATACTGCGGACTTGCTACCGTTGCTGCTAGCGATGCCGATATGCGTGCTGCTGCGCAACTCCTTCTAGGCGCTGCTGAATGCAAACTCGACCTGCCTAGCTCCGGACTTGCAGGACTCGCTGGTCTTGTTGACGCCTGTGCACTGCTCTCGCTGGTCTTGCTGCCGCTTGTGTGCTGTTGCCCCACTCCTTGATCCAGACGAGCAGCCACTCCAAACGACAACTTGGATATTCACCATTGGCTGGCTACCAACTACTAATTACTTCACCCCGATGAAATGAAAGTTTATGGCGGGCGGCAAATTTTCTTTAATAACCTTTAGATTTATCCGCACGGGCGCAGTGAAGGCCCCTGTCCGCTGGCAGAGAAATGCTTTATTTTTTTTCAGACACAGAACTATCATGAGCACAATGAGCCATATTTCAGTGTTGTACCCGGGGTGGACACTCTTAACAACAACAAGGCAACCTGCAGGCTCGCATATAGTAAGCTATTCTTCTCCGATGATCTGGAGACTCTCACATAGCTGCTCTATCTGAACGATTTAGAAGCTCGCACATAGCTGAGATTCTCAACTGGCGATCAGGAGTCTTGCACACAACAAGCGACTACTTCCCAATGGCACAGAGGCTCACTGGTGACAGGCCTCTCCTTCCATACAATCCAGAGACTTGAGCACGGCGGGCTACTTCATGCCGACGTTCCAGAGACGAGTACACAGCGCAGCTACTTGAGGGCGGAACAGTCGACTGGCCTACGCACAGCCCCGCTCCCTAGAGCACTTTCTACGAGACGCCAGCCAATCCATCCAGCCTGCAATGCATCACCACCCGAGTTACGCCAATTGACATTCACCCGATATCGAAGTTCTCCAACCTCAACAGGCTCTTGAAAGTCATGACACGCTGTCGGCGGCTCTTGCTTCACCGAATTGACCCAACAACAGCCCCAGTCCTCGCTCCTACAACCGCTGTCGAACTACACCGCGAATATCTGACCTGCGCGAGACAATTTTCCTCTCCACAATTCCAACAAATAAAGATAACGGTAGCAATACTTGTACTTGCAAGAATAATCTACTCCAATCCCTATACCATAACCAGCCTACCTATTAAACCAGGATTATATTTTGAGCACATGGGCAACTTCCACGACACCATCAAACATCATGTACTCTCCACAGAAATAAACATCTACAGCCTATATCATGAAAATGATCTAGAATCATTGGTCAAACAAGTAATCAACGAATGCCCAATCAACTTAACGGAATGCCAACCACTCTCAGCACTGGCAAAATATTTCTTCAGAAGATTTGAGACAGCACCTGAACTATTGGACCACTTTACCAATCTTCCCCCCGCTACGAAAAAAACGGAAGGAACCGAGAAATAACCAACCACAATTATTATCGGTACCACAAAAAAAAACTAGGAGAACTCGACACACTAAGAGAAGATAATACAAAATATATTGCATAAATATTTATGCAAACCTGGTTCACCACAACACAAACTACACTGGACCAACGCATCGAGATATATCTCGATACGATGGAAATAATCGAGGCTGCAAATAAAGGAACAATCAGTACTCTATTACTACCCAGCAACCTCAAGGAAAATTTAAAAACCTTAATTCAACAAAAGGTACCTAACACGATGCTTCCAAACGTCGACCTCTGCTCCCCCGATTTCCATAAACTTTCCAAAGTAAAAATGATAAACAGCATGAGACATATTGTAACTTGCGAGTCCTTACCCAAAGGAAAAGTTCATGCGAGTTATAAGTATTAACCAATTCTCCAACCATTGCATGGGAAACATGTTGCGTTTTGACCCACAAAAAACAAAAAACCACCTGGACTCACCTAACAGAAACTGATGACTGGTTATTCGTCGCGCCTGAAATCGAATACATCCAAATACAATACTACAATATATCTATCGAAGGTACACAGATTGCAGGACTGGGAATCCTTCACCTAGGAACATAATGCCAAGTGGCACTCTTACTTGAAATTTAACTTAAATCTTAAAATCAGAGATACTACTAACAAGGACATCGTCTACCTGAAAAATCACATCAATTATCTTACAATACTATTCTCCATTCTTCTAACATTAGCAGTCATTTCGCAAGCCCTGGTTCTGACTTTCATTACATGTAGAAGTAACTCAATAATGTCGTACTCAATACCGCACTCGTATAATCGTACATCTACTGACCATCGCCCAAGGCCAGAGATTCAACATAACCATAACCACCGAACCGTCCAAAATTCCACCAAGAGACTATCGGCTACTGGACACTACCTTGAACCTAGACCGGCTAATACTCAATAAAGGCTACATCGAGACCGAGATAGCCTTAGCTCGAACAGAAAGCCCTCTTACATCAAGGGCTTATTCTCTCGGGTTACCAAGGATAGAATACCTAACCACCCTGCCCAATACTTCAAGAAACCTGCAGCGAGAAATCATCATCAACACAGAAGACACCCCAGGAGATACTAGAAAAGAAAGTTCTGAAATACTAACGGTGAACTTTAATAAAATAACAGCCGTAAGGGACAAAACAACGACGCTTCGATCATCCACGCCGTTTCCTCAAAAGGGAACATTGAAGCGAGAATTGGACTTCATTAGGAACGTTAGGAAATGAATCACAATTACAGAAGCAATCCTGAATTCCCATACACACATTATGAAGAGAATAATCGACTTTACCACTAGTGTCGATCCAAAATCAAAAATCCGTAAATTATTTACCCAAGCCAGCTGGAAGAACCTACGAAATACCATTCAATCAATGAAGAAGGACCCCTTACCTGCAATCCCTAATAGAAATATTCTAAGAAATAGCTATAAAATTTTTATACAGATGAATTTCACTACACCAACGACCAACTTGGCACCTTAACTCAACACCATACGGGAGGAAACAATGAACTAGATCCAAATCCTCCGCGATAACCAAAGATATAGGAATTATCTACTCTATGCACTGATCACACTAGGAGCAATGGGATTCATCATGACCATTCTCTTCATAATGTTTACGTCAACCAAACTCAGGGACCTGAAATGTCAATATCGCCACCTGAAGAAGATGCGCAAGACGAGACCCACTATCAAAGTATTCCATGAGTCACTATTACGACCAACACCGCCTCTTCTAACGGAAACTACGCCGACTTCACCTCTTCCTGAAAAACCACCGCAACTAGCAACCTTCACCTCAAATACCAACGCTTTCGCTGTGCCTCGTCTAACATAAAATCCTTTTTTTATTATAATTATTCGTTTTTGTTTTTTTTTCTCTCCTCTTTAATTTATCTTTGATTAATTGTATTATTTCTCAAACTTAGCAGCGAAAGAGTTGATATTCGGCATAAGATCTAACTATGTACTCGCGATTATCTTTATTATAAATCCTGTATACAAACTAAATAGCGAAAAACATTAGCATTATCACTATTGCTATTTTCTTTTTGTTTTGTGTTTTGTTTACATTTTTTTTAATTATAATCTTATTTTTATTATTACTTTTCCTAATGGAAAAGTGACAGCAACCAACTAATTCTGCTTGCTCTTTCTTCTCCGCCAACAGGAGTTAGCCATGGTATTAAGTGAGCCACTGAAGGATAGCGTGCTATACTTCAAGCTCCGTAAAATAAAATAAAAATAAAATGAAAATTAAAAAATACCTATAGTATACAAATAGGTGAACAGATATAATAATGATAACATATAGCATCGTAAATATACAGGAATACAAAATTAGGCCTTTGTACGACTGCATCAACATATAGATGCATATGTTCATGTTGACCTACCCGTCTTATTTTTCCTTTGTCTGAACACTCACAAACACATCATACTTATAAACAAATCCACCCATAATGCATGTATTCCTCTCAAATCTATTCTACGTAGTTGCATGAAATAATAAGTAGTTTGTTGTAGCAGAACAAAAAGTTCTATCATAGTGCGTGGGACATAAAAGAAGAGAGAAAATACGTATATATATATATTTCACAATCACCGTTGGTTTCAGTAAATGTGAATCCCATTAACAAAGTTTACCTGTTACTCGATCTGGGCTGCAATCCCTCACTCGAATGAACCGCGAATAATGCCTTGTACATAGTTTTTCCACATGTAATGGAAGATGCGCTTTCAGGAACAACTTGTCTCTAGCTCATACAAAACATCGGATGCGCAAAATGAAAAATGAATAATATGCCACTTAAATTCATCGAGGGCGATGAACTCTCTAACAAGGGAGGTGTAACATCCTAGTTTTAAAATAATATTATTATATTTTCACTTTTCTTTTTTTTTGTTGTTGATTATTTAACTCTTTCTGTGACGCATCATATATTTTTCATTTTCTTTTCCTTATTTCGAATGCCCGACAAAAAAAGTAAATCCCCGAGACGAATTCTTATTTGTGGTAAGCAGTCAAACTTGCCGAAATAAAATAATAATTCGTAGAATAATTTTACTACTTAATTGCGAGAAAAACATCTTATGTTTGATCGACACGCAACGAGTGTGTCGATTAAACGTAATAGATGAAAACTGATAGTGCGCTTATCTGTCTGGAGATGCATTTCGGCGGCGGCTGTTTATATAGTTTATGACCTCCTGTAATTATTACTCCGCCCACCGACGCCAAAAGGTGCATTTAGTCCAGCTGGGTGCACTGCTCAGTGTCTATTAGTTTTCGCCAGTGTTTAGTTGAGAAACAACCGAACCACCCGCTGCATCGCCGTGTGAGTTCCTATAAGTTATAGTCTCGTGTATTTCAAATTTATGTCGCTGAGTCCGACCATTATATATATATATATATATATATATATTAATCAGGCCAGTCGCCTAGTGAAAATCTGTAGGAATATGCGATAGCAATTATCAATTTTACTTTTTGATCAGTCTAACAGTTATTTTAAAACAATTACATATAAAAAGGACCAGTTACCTACGGCCGAAATCCGTAAAATTGTGTGTGTTTCGAGACGAACTTGTATTGAAAAATTGTGCACGCGCCGAAATAAATCAATTGAAGGTAAAAATATAAAAATATATCATTTAATCTTTTATTTCTTAAACCCGATAATTTTTCCGCAAGGGGCACATTGCCCTAACTGATCCTTCTCCTTACATCCTCCTCTTTCACGTCACGCTACTCAAAACTCGCTCGTGCAAACCACTCGGCACGCAGCAAGAAAAGCCGTAGCGTACTTGCGTATTTACTATAAATAAACTAGTACGTTACAAATATTTTTACAACATAATCAATATACCACATACTGCGAACTGTATGTATAGAAATTTCTTATGTATAAGAGACTAACATTAAGTAGCCACATCTTAGCTATAAATATTAAAACTACATATAAAAATATACTCCTAAACCAAATCTGAGCTCTCTAGCTTCAAAAACATGGAAACAAGAGCCTTGACAAAAATGCCAATGTCTCAAATCATGTATCGGTCTCCAAATCGGCCCTAAGAAGTCGGTTTGAATTCTTCTAAAATACCTAGAGCTTTAAAAAAATGTATACATATAGAGAAAAATTAGAAAAAAATCTATTAGATATATTGCACTCGAGTGAATAATAAAATTCCCTTTTTATCATTTTTTGCAGACAAATATTACTTTAGACTCAAAACATAATCAAATTCAAAGAAGAAACAAGGATTATACCGCAAAGAAATAGGATGAATATAATTGTCGATTAATCTCGTTATACACGGAACCGCCGTATTTTTGTCAAAAGATAATAATCTCTAGAAAAAATACGACGGAAAATTTTTTAAAAATTTGAGGAAAATACGAATATGATGAAGAATTTTCTGAATAATTTACAAGTCTTAATCAATTTCTTTTTTTGTCAAAAAAAGTCATTTTTGGAAAAAAATCGATAACCGGAGTGAAACAGCTTTATTTTATCTGAGCAATTCCAGAAAGATACCTTTCAATAATCGCTTAGCTAAGCTCCTTACTCAGATCATGAGGATTTTGTTTCCAGAATAGTTGAGGTTATGTAATTTTTCAAAATTTTAACCGATTATATCTCAAGAACTGCGCAATTATCGCTTTTAATGAACCAAGGCTCGTTTTCCTTACCTCTTCTTAAGGATTCGGAATCAGAAAGAAATTTTAAGATCCTTTGGTTCAATCTTGTTTCGCAACGATTTTTTTCTACCTTACGATATTCAGAAAATGTCGAGGTAAATCACAGTTCGAAAATCTGGGATGGTAAATTGTTTACAAAATTTAGATAATTATATGAACCTTGATGTACTAACATCTGATTACACTTAATTTAAATATTTATAATAAATTACGTACAGAGAAAAATTTCCGTTGATTAGTACTGCTCTGTAATTTTAGTAAAAAGATTATCTTTTGTCAAATCATCAAAAAAAGGCACACACTTTTCGAGCTATTATGTAGAAAGAGATATAGCAATTTAAAAGTAACTTATTATAACAAATAATTTCATATTGGAACAACTAATTTAGTTAAGGAAGCTAAGTACCAATGAATTGGCAGCAGCTTTTATAGTGTTCAAATAATTGTCAAAAAAAATATGTACATGATATGAAAAGAAATATAGAAAAATTTTAAGTTTCACACAATTAAAATAAAATAGTTCAGCTTAGGAAACAGGAAAATAAATAAATCATATTAGGTACAGTCCAGTATCTTTTATTTCGTTTTACATAAAATACCTCAAATAAGAATTTTTAGTTAATTGAATCAGTCGCATACTGTCCTATTCACGCAGCTCCTATTCCTACACTGGTAAAGAGATTCGCACCCAATTCTGAAAAAATATATGGATACATATGATAAAATAATATAAAAAAAAATAAATGCGATGAAAACAAAAAAAAATCAACTACAATACCCCTTGCCCATTCAATCGCATTAAACTGGCGGGTCGTCCCTTTGGCGGGAACACCGACGACACACCTCGTTAGCCTCGGTCTCTGTGCCCAAGTCTGTGTGTGCAACTTATCCAAACGAGACGGGCCTTAAGTCGGAAGTCTTCCCGTACCTCGTCCAGCGTAACAAGGGCAAGAACTACTTAAGGAAAATAACAAATAAGTTACGTGAAGTATAAATCTGGAACAAATAAGCCAAATTTTTTTTTCAATATAACATTTACTCCGCGGCACTCGCCATCCCGGGAAAACTACACGTAGGCTGGGGTCCCCAACCGCTGGTCACAGGTGGGGAAAGTACCAAAACCATAGGAAAGAGGTTCTTCCACATGACAAGGCTCCATGGGTTCCTCCAAATCCCCCCATGGTGCCTCCACAGCAACCCATGGTGCTACAGAGTACGGAAGTGCAATAGACAGATCCCACATTAAATCGAGAGGATCTTTTTCGTCCGCAATCACTTCCTTCAGTCCCTAAAAACACAAAAAATTAATTAATCTTATACCTAATCCACGAATAGTTCTTTAACTACTAAAGGTACTTACATATATATCACCGCCATCCCAGTTAGGGTCCCGCACGTATGAATAATTGGGACCGATAAAGCATAATTACAATATAGAAAAAAACACAAGAGACAGATGCTCATGCTACACTGTGTGAACTCGATTTAAAGCTACGCTTGCACTTTTAGCACGCTGTGGGCTGGCTTTGTAATCTGTTGACTATATAGCCCATAAAGCTCTTGTGAAAGTAGCAAAACGTACGAAACTACGATATAAGTCTGAAAATCAGTTTACCCAGAATATTATACGAAATAATTATTCTTAACACTAAAAAGGAGAAACCAATTCCTGAATAATAAAATAAAAAACCTCCCTCAATGAATAATACACCTTCTTCCCCCGATTTTAGGAAAACGTAATTATAAAATTTAATTAACAAAACCAATATGATATATCATAAAGAGATCCAATTAGTTAAATTAACTAACTAAAATAACTAAATTAAATATATTAGGAATAAAAACAACAAAAGAATAATAATATATATATCCACGTCGGGAATCGAACCTACGACCTCAATTTTTGTAAAGCTCGTTATTCACGCCAGTTCATATAGCATACGTATGAACAAATATGAATACTTTACCTCCAGCGTATTATTATTACAAGGAGAGTATAATTCTCTACATTAACAAATACATTTCTAATAGAAACATAATCTGATACAATAACACATTATAACAATATAATAACATTAATAACAATATAATAACATTAATAACAATATAATAACATTAATAACAATATAATAACATTAATAACAATATAATAACATTAATAACAATATAATAACATTAATAACAATATAATAACATTAATAACAATATAATAACATTAATAACAATATAATAACATTAATAACAATATAATAACATTAATAACAATATAATAACATTAATAACAATATAATAAAATTAATAACAATAACTACATAAATAAACGTGAAGATATAAGATAAAGATAAGACAATAAGATAAGATATTGCAAGAGCAATGTTAAGATAATGTAGAATAACCAAATTCAACCCCCTAAACGATATATACGTGTATACCGGACTGCATATCAGCAGGCAGACAACAACGATAAACAAAGGGAAAAACATTACAGAAGAATTTCTTACAGATGTTCATCGGCCTGGGAGATCAAAGGAGGAATAAATCTACAGTCAATCGAAGAAAATCCTGGCCTATTACTCGAAACACTCAACCCATTGGCAACAACGTATATGATCTGGAAAATAGTACAACGGATAAATTTAAAACCATTCTTTTGTGGAGGAAATAAACTAATTGAGTCATGGCACGTGTTATATGGAAAATGCGCGCACCCAAATGGGATATGTCTACATAAACAACAACTCAAAGTACCCAAAAAGACCGAATTCGAAGAGCCCGGTTCTCGGTAATAGGGAAAATAAGCCGTTCCTTATTCGGGACCGTCGACGAAGAAGCAAGGGAAGAACTAAAAAAAATCATAGATGTAGCTGTAAATGACACCTGCCAATTATCCAAGATGGTAGCTAACCAAACAGAGCTCACTTATACTGAATTCGGAGACCTACATGTCAAGGCCAACAAACTCGATGCGGCCATTCTAAAAATGACCGCACAGCAAATACAAACGCAGGAACATAATGACTTCGGAATCGCGCTAGCACTATTTTAGGATAATCTACTATAATACGAACTAGACACAGAAGTATTGACAGACGCTATTTTATTCGCGACACAAGGAATAGTCGATCCAAAATTCGTTACACCGGAACAAATCGAGAAGTCCGAAAGCTTGGCCGCCGAAACGGTATCAGAGGCAAACTTCCCAACCATGATAACATCAGCACCAACCACGGATTTAATTAAGATATCAGATGCCTCGATAATCTTTTCAGACTTCCACCTAGTGTAATACATAGAATTACCATTAATAGATTACTGATCATTCGATTTCTATAAGACCTTGCCCTTACCAGTTCGACAAAACTCATTAATTACAACAGCGGCATTTGCCTATATTTGGCCAGAATCCCAATATTTATCGTTAGATAAAGGGTTAAATTCATATATACCAATATATGATACTAATAATATAGACACTTTAAACAAATGCAAAATAAACTCTAAATAAGCTATATATGAGGCATTTCACGTCAAGTTCCCGCGCCCAAAATAAACGGCAACATCAGCGACTTTTGCGTTCAATATAAATAATATAAGACTTGTTGTGATGTGAAATGCCTCATATATGTAAAGAAACCGAACCAACACATCGAGTCAGCGAAAATACCCCATGCAAAATAAAGTTAAGTGTACATAAAGCCCCGCTAGACCTTTCTTCATGTAAAATAAAATTAATTAGATTAAGGGATACCTTTTGGACAAGGAGTAGTATTCAAAATACATGGATCTTTTCAACTAACGAAAAAAAAAGCGTTTTCACTAGTTGTAAACGGTTATCAGTTAGCACGTTCGATATTGAGGGAACCGGGATACTGCGCCTGCAACACGGCTGAACCGCACGCACAGGGAGTATACATCTAATAGCTTCCCGCGAAATAAGGGCTGATTATACGACAATTTTATTTAATGAATCTCACCTCAGATGTAATGTTGATAGTAAATAACTCAAATTTAGCTTACGCGTCTTATGTTAAAGACACTTTAGAAAAAGAAGAAGCCTTAAAAACTCATAATTCGCAAGGAGGCTCACCCACGTGTTCTTTTAAGTTAGGACACGATTTTCATGAAATCATAGTTAAAGCTAGAAGAATCAGAGAATATAAAACCATCTCGCAAAGATTTTCTTCCTTACAAACTTCACTGACTTATTCAAGAGACACGATTATTGTTGTTATAATTATTATATTGGTAATTTGGAAAATTCCAGCCATTACGGGGCCCCGCTACTAATGCGTAAGAAAATGTTTTCAGATATCTACAATACAGCAGAGCAAACTTATCAAAGAGCATCGCAAGCAGCATGTAACATATGCGATATTTGATAATATCACCATCCGTGAATCTCAGCCTACCAAGCCTACAGAATATTGCCTGGACAAACAGCATACCCATACAGCCATACACGATGTCCAGGGACGCTTCAAATGTGCAGATGCTGAGTATAAACAAATTCAGTCCAAGCAACGAAAGAAGATAGACAAGAATATAAAATCTATATTAATTGTAATAATGGAAAGAAGAGAACTTTTGCATACACACACACACACACACACATATATATATATACATATATATTATGACAATAATTTAAGATAATTCAGCCAAGATTATTGCGTCGCACATGCAGGCTTTAACATAGTTTTATTCGAGGATTGAAATAAATCGTACACGGGAATTTACGGTAATACTATGAACACTTGTGGTTTTATTCAATCTAAATACAAGAGTTGAGCGCCAGCTGCGCGAATTCACAGCACGATTTTACAAGTATTCTACCGACACATAAAATTACTTATACAATAAACTAACTATAGTGAGCACGCGGTACAGTGGGAAACGGTAAATGGTCGGGAGGGGAAGAAGCTACTTATCAGGGACGCGAATTCAAGTAATATCCGGCGACGCGGTGCAAGCTTTACAAAAAATTGCCTATATATATATATATATATGGGTATGCACTAAGCACAATAGTAATCTGTGCAACTTACTCTTTTATTCGAATCTGGTGTGGCCTCCTTCGACGATACAAGTTGGTCGGCACACACGGTAAATGGTTTATATATATAGCTATATTCGCGAGCGGAACGAGCGGCTTGGTATTCGCACGGAGCTGATACAGAAAAAAGAAGCGTCTGTGTACGTGGCTCAGTACGAAGTGGACTCGTTGTCCCTTCGTTCCCGTGGAGCTACCCTCGGGTTTCGGTAGTGCGGACCGAGCCCGCCTGAGGGCGCAGCGCAAACTTTGGCGAGGGAGAAAGAGAAGTGAGAAGGAGGAAAGGGGAGCGTCTGCTCGCGGTGACGTCACGCTATGTGGCATGCAGTCGACGGCTTGCAGACGATGTTGGAGAGGACGAGGAAGGACGAGTGGCCAGGACGAGGAAGTGCGACGAGGGATGCAGCAGGAGGGGTATCTGGGCAACGGTGCCGACGAAGGGGCACGAAGACGAGAGCTGCAAGGCCCAGGACGGCGTACTTGCAGTAGGAGCAGTGGGCACGGTTAACCTTGAAGAGGTTATATTTACATACAGATTCCTATTGTATTCGTCCACTGCCACTATTATCAGGTGAGATTAGTGTTTAGTTTATCACTGTAATCTCCCCTTACTAATGCTATGTTGTTTCTAGGTGTCTGGCGAGTGCTTCAGAGGCTGTTACTGCTGCTGTTATGGAGGAGCGGGCTACGAGTTGAGCTACGTTCCTGTACCTAAGGGACCACCCTGCCTCTGCAAACCCTCCAGACCAGGTAAGAGAGTTCCAATTTGATGTGCATGTCTGCTGTAGACTAACTCATCTTCATGTTTTCTGGGGTGTATGCTGCAGGCCTCCTTCATATCTAGAGTAGCGGCCGCTCCGCCTAAGGTGGATCTATTCATGCCTTTCAAGGCATAAAATCAGGTGGGTATCATTCTAATACCATTTTACTTATTTTCTTGGTTTCTAATCTTAGAATTATATCTCCTGAAAAACTTCTCAAATGGTGTCAGAATCATTTCAAAACAACTGATACATTCTTTTTTACAGCAAAATAGAACTTGATAAGGTTGACGCCGGTGACCCGGGTTCGAATCCTAGTCTCTGCCGATTGATACAAGCACCTCTGTAAAAATTACATGTGCTTTGTTTACAAACACTCCGCAGACCCCCGTCGTCGATTAGCACCACATGGAAGCACAAACATGGCGACGTTAAATAAAAAAAAAAAAAAAAAAAAGGTTGGTAGAAGGGACAGGAGTAAGGAGAGGAGACGCCAGGACATGCTCAGCGCACCCCAGCCGAAACCAGACAGCTCCCACCTATGCGAGGCTCTATGGGATGGCAGCTGTGCGTCCTCTTCAGCTGCTTCAGGGCATGAGAGCTCGCTTGCTCTGTGTCGTCCAGGGGGATAGTGTATGTGTGTGTATACGTGTATAGTGAGTGAGATGTGTAGGTAGTGTGCTGTCGTTCACATTGTGTAACGCACACAAATTGTGGTATTACAATATATATATATATATATATATAATTAAGGGTTGGTTGTCGGTGTCGACGACCCGCGGCCTCAGGCGCATCAGAGCATAGCTCTAGAAACTTCGCATCAGCCAAATCGCTGACCACTCGCGAGCAATTCTCCACTCGATCACGAGACGACTAACAGTAGTCAGGACTCAGAGACCACACAAGAGGAGGACTACCACTAGTCGAGATGCGAACATTCTCTGAGTTCACACGTTACTTACACTCGCGATCTCTCTTTCGAACCAATCTCTGTTAATATATTGGTCAATACACCTACCCGATCATTTCATTCCGCCGTTAATTTCTCCACCTTTACGCAATTTATAAAATTATTTCATTACTAATTTCTTTTTATTTTTGCAATATTTACATAATAATGACATAAAATAATCATTTTATGTGTCTTAAAGAAAATACTCGGTGAGATATCTACCTCATGGTAGCGTGGTAACGATATCGAAACACTAATTTACACTTTCCACGAATGTAATTTAATAAACATGTTAAACTATGCTAATCTGTTATCAGATTTATAAAATTCAATATGACGAATCCAATATCGTTGACCAAAAAATATTAAAAATGTTGTCCTCCATTTTGAATTTTGTATTTTTGTTAGCCAAGTAGTGATGAGCGACATCAAAAACACCCTATAAGTAAATTTCAATCAATATTAAACTTTTTGTTTTAATATTAATCCTATTTTGATATAGAAAAATCGTTATAAAACAAAAACAAATCGAGCAATCTTTATTTATTTTTTCTGATTTCGCATGTTTATACAAAAAATTAAATAAGAATTCGACTGTTTAATACAAAATGTCCGCAACGTTATCGAGATATAAGCAATCAAAATTAAATAAAAATATAACCTTAAATATTTTAAAAGATAAAAGACCTCATAGTGTGAGCTAAGAGCTCAGCCAAGATATAGTAGAAAGCCACCTTTTCCAGTTCAATTTATTTTAAACATTTTCCATCATATGATTCCGAAATATCGCCGTTTAAAAAAATTCGTTTTCGTGTATAACAAAAGATGGAAGATAGCTTACACAAAATTTTGTGTTAGAGAAGATAGGTAATTGTATGCTCTTTAGAATGCATTTATACTCAAGCGATCATATTATTTCTAACATTCCAAAATAATTTACCTCATTAATTTAAGAATATCGTAAAATAAAAAAATTGTTATAAAAGAAAAACGGTTTGACCAATCTTAAAATTTCTTTATATTCCGAATTCTTATTAAATAGCAAAAGAAATGAACCCCCGTTAGCAAAAAATGACCGCGTTGTTCTCGAGATATAAGTGATCAAAAAACTTTTCTTTAAAAGACATAATCTCAAATATCTTAAAAAATAAAAGCCCTCATGATCTGGACAAAGAACTTTGCCAAGAGATAGTTAAATGCTACCTTTTGGAAATTTTCAAAGAGAATTATGTCGTTTATTCAAGTTATCGTACGACATAGAAAATCGATTTTTCTTTACAAAGTTTTTTTTTCGCAAAAGCTAAAAAGTATTAAGACTCAAAACTTTTACTGAATCTTCTTCTCCATATTCCTAATCACTTTATACTCACCTGAATTTTTAATAAATTTCCATGATATATTTCCGTGATATAACCATTTAAAAAAAATTTACGTCCCCGTGTATAAAAAAAGAAGGATAATTACCCTATGAAAAATTGCGGGTCGGAAAGATAGCTAATTTTAAGCTCTTTCAAATACCTTTTATTTGAACTAATTACATAAATTTCCACTTTTAAAAAAACCTAAAAAACTAAAACTCAAAAATCGAAAAATCGATAAAGAAAACAAAAAAGCCTCGAAAAATCAAATATTTTATTCATCAGCCCCCTTCGTGCATTAAGGGGGTATCCCTATATAGATGGGCAAAAATAAACTGAAACTTTGCGAATTTTTTTTAGAAAAAACTATACAAGATTTTTATTTGAAAATTTTTTGGTTTATTATTCAAACATTAAATATGCATTTCTTATTTTTTTTATTACATTATTTTGTTTATGCTAGTGATAAAAAAATGATGAACCATGAACTTTTTTTTTCTTCCTACAATTTTGTGTGCAGACTTGTCGTCGTCGTATCTCTCTGAAACATAAAAAAAAGTTTTTTGTTATTATTAGGTCTAAATCTCGTCGACTAACCTAAATTAAAAGTATAAAAAAATTCCATAACAAAATGGTGGACTTTTGAAAAGAAACTGTAATTTTTTTGTATTATTATTGCAAAATTGTGGTTAAATAAATTTTTATTTCAAAAACAAGTACGTTCATCGACTAGATTATGAAATTACCTTCAAAATGGCGTTTTTTTAGTGATAAGTTGAAAACTCGCCGAGAAACTGTGCACACAAACACGGACAATAAAGAAATTTTCTTTTCGAGAAAAACGCGTTTTAAAGTTCGCAGTAGCTGAAATCGCATTTTTGATAGACTCACCATTATTTTTTCACTTTTTCCTTAATCGGCTATGCCAGGGCCATAGACGAGGTCATCTTCTTCCTCTTTATAAGCAGCAGTTCTTGATTTTTTAGCCAATCTGCCTTCTTTAGTGGCACTCGCACTCTTCAGCTCCTGACGCTTGAGTCGCTTTTCATCCATTTTCTTCGCGAGGTTGTAAGTTGGCATTGCAATGGTGAACTCAAGGATCTTTATTGTTTGCAGGATAGATTTATAGCCGTCATTGAATAATCCAGCAGCAATCCAAGCTGCAATTTCAACAGTTTTTGAACCACAGTACAGATGCTTAGGAGCCAAGCGCCATACAAGAGCATTAAAACTTTCATTTGCATTTTGGGTATGTCCCCCCAAGCACCTTTGCAACAGATCTTCTCTTGACAAATCTTCATAAATAGGCAATAAATGTTTTTGTAAATCTTGATGAAGAGCTGGGGGATGGTCAAACACGTTGGCTCCGACTACCTGCGATTGTTGCCACTCACACCAGCTGTCGATTCCCGGAGGGCAGTACTGATGCTGTGCTGTTTCGTTAGTCGAGTGCATATGATAGTATGTAGCCAAAATAGCGTCTCTCATATCTTGCTTTGAGTTCACGTTCCTTCTTATGGCAAGTCCGTAATAAGTACTTAACTTTTTAATAAGGGCATCGGTAAGTTTGCCTTTACCTCCCAATTTTTCATTTTTTTTTTTTAAATTACGAAGACGCGTTCCCATTCTCTTTTGTACGTGGCCAATGCACTCACATTTTACCACCGGGAATTCATCTCCGTAAGAATTCCTTTTCAAAACGGCAGAAAAAGTCTTCGAGTCGCCGTCGCTGATATAAACGCTGTATCGTATGCCGTAGTCATCAAATGAACGCTCAAACATTTCTATAACGGCGTCGACCTCCATCTTTCCTGCAGAGCCTTCGTGATTTGCAGCACATTCGTCAGCATGATTTTCGTGCCAATCGACATATTCTTGAGTGTTTTTCTTATGAGGGCATGATAGACACATTTTGCAGAACGTACTTTTGACAATCAAATCGACAATTTTCCCACAGTTATATAATATCAGCGTTGTCACGCCGATTTTCGAAGAGAAGCCTCGTTTTTTCCACGATCCATCGCCGGATACTTTCATTTCAAGTAATGGCTTTTCTGCTTGCTCGTTCAATTTTTTCTCTTCTTCGACAGCCTTTTGACTTGCTATTTTGAAATAAATTTTTGTCGCTTGATAAATGTGCTCCAATATACTGTCGTATGCTGTATTACTAAGTCCTTCACCAAAATCCATCAAATTCGAAAATAAATTTATTCCTTGCAAACCAATATCTAAAAGTCTCATCACAAACACTATACGACGATTTACTTCAAACCCATTGTTTATGTGAGGGCCAGAAGGTATAGTAATCATGCCACATTTACACGAAACAGTAAGTTTCCAGCCGAAACCACGGAAGCCAGCCTCTTCAAAATTCACAGCTCCTTTGCAAGTTTTACAGCACAGCATCTCGGAAAGTACCGAGAAAATAGTTACAAATTCGATGATCCGATATCGGTGAGATTGATTGACTGGAATGTCATCCGCAGTTGCTGCTGCTAATTTTCGTGCACTGGCACTGACACCTTTCACTTCGCCTTCTTCAGTCGTATGCTGATTACCGTGAAAAGATCTATTCCTACGACTTGCACGATAGTTTTCGCTATGTTGACCTTTCGGGTAAGATGTTATGATGTATTTTGTGAGAGCACTGTAAACTACACAACAGTTACAGTACAACTGAGCCGACTGTAGCGAACCAACGCTCCAAAACAAGTTTATACCTATACTCTACACTGCCTGTCCTATTATAGTATTAACTCGAAAATTCTTGCTAGGGTACACACAAACACACTCATAAATCGGAGAACATCTTCTCTTTTCATTGTATAAGTATCCCAGCTCAGCGGGGAGCCATTGTATCCGAACGCTTACCTGCCTACCTGCGCCGGGCGTACCGCGCGCTGAAGAACGTTAGCGAATATACGTATAGCGGCTGAACGGATTCGAATTTTGCTCTGAAATTTTAAGAGCATACTTTTGAAATGTTGTACTTTCGATTTATGCAATAAAAAAAAATCGATTTTTTGATCGATCTATATAGGGATACCCCCTTAAAACCAACAAACATGAGCCCTGAAACATTAATTTTATACCGTGGATTACTCGAGATACAGAGGTATACACACACGCACATACACACATACACACACACACACACACACACACACACACACACACACACATTCACGCATACACATACGCACACACACACACATACATACACACACACTCACACCCACACACACACACACACACATATCCATACAGACATATTCTAAAAATAGTGTATTTTGATTGCCAATAGTCCGAAACATGTTTCTAACAAAATTTAAAGGAAAATTTTAAATTTAACTATCTTCAACTTTAATATTTGCCTAGATATTAATTCATAATTACGATTACGTCAGAGGTGCTAAATTAAAATAAAGTGGCGTATTATACTTCCGACCTGTATGATTGCATGTATAATACATGATACTTTTACAACCGTGGCTGGAGAGCGTTTACACTATCGGACAATCAATACGGATGGATGATCTCGCAACTGCTCTAATTCTGTATGATTTGATAGACATAAAGAAATAATATTATGTAATTTCAAAGTAATTTATATTATATGTTACGTTTAGGGAAAAATCTTTTTAAGAAATTTTTTTCACACTTTACATTATACTGTTGAAACATCGACAATATGATATGAAGTACGGAAGTAAATAGTCGCTTGTTATAATTTATATTGAAACAATGAATTCATTGATTGCTATGTGCCAAATTCTCGTCTTATTGCTCCTTGTTTCAATTTTGCCTCATTTAGATAGGAATATTCACAATATCTTCGACGGTGGGTAAAGACTGTAAATAACAATTGACAGTACACCTATCTGTTCAGGGAGATTAAATCATTCTATTATCTATAAAAGGAGAATTTGGCTCTTATCGATCAATCAATTAATTATTTCAATACAAAATCTTTTTAGTATTCACTATCGTTACATTGTTTTTTTTATGTAATTAGTAGTAGTAATAATAATAATAAGAAGAAGAATAAATATCCTATCTCCATTCATAATCGTTTTTATGGAACATAATAGATAAATAATATAAGTATAAAATTTCTCTTTTTTAATGTTTTAGCTATATCAGCCTTATAATGTACATAATTATAAACAAAAGTTAACTTAAAAGTACAAAAGCACAGTAGAAAAGCAAATAATTTTTCTAGAGAATATGTCGCAGTAATACGTACATTTGCCATAACGGTAAAACATTCGGAAAGAAAATTAAATAGTAAAGTTTTATATTTTTATATTTTATGCATTAAATAAGTCTTATATTATATTTTTTTTTATTATATATATATATATATATATATATATATATATATATATATATATATATATATACGGTATGTTTCATTTATTTATTTAAGCGGTGACTGGTTATTCTCAGTGGTGGGTACGTATTTTTTGCGGTGTCATTTATGTATTGATGACATGTAATCAATGTAAATTATAACGATTGCAGTTCCCGAAATATTCTAATTGAATATTGCACCGTTACATCTCATTCTCCGTCACCAAATATCACACATATGTATTAACATTATTTCATGTTAGAGCAACGACGACGAGGGGTTCGGTTCTGAAATATGGGCCGATGAAATGGAGGACTCATACCGGATTCGACTCACTTCCGTTCTGCGTAGAGGACATCTCAGAGTCACCAGCACCTATCGCACGGTCTCGGGACCCGCAGTGATCGTTATTGCGGGAATCATCCCGATCGACCTACACGCGACGGAGCGCAAGCGAATCTACGAACGAAAGAAAACAGGAGAGGCCAGAACAACAGTCCATAGAGAGGAACGGGAACGCACCATGTAAATGTGGAAACGGTCCTGGACAACGACGACCAAGGGTAAATGGACAGCAAGGCTGATAAACCAGCTAGCTCCTTGGATTAACAGAGATCATGGGGCGGTAAATTACTACTTGACGGAATTCTTGAATGAGTACTTCTGCTCCTACCTCAGTCGTATGGGGAAGGCTCAAAGCCCGAGTTGCATCTTCTATTCCGCTGATTGCGACGATGCGTTTCACATGTTTTTCGTCTGCGAAAAGTGGAACGAAGAAAGCACAGCTCTTATCAGCTCGGTCGAACAATTAACGCCTGAGAACATCGTGGGCGAAATGCTGTCCACCAAAGATAAGTGGACCACCATGGCAAAATTCGCCGAGACAGTCCTACGACAAAAGAAGGGGTACCTAGACAAGGCAACCGACGAAGGTATAAATGAAGCGCTGGGAGACGCTCCGACATCCCAACATAACCGACGTCGTACGACTCCATGAAAATGGACGTGGAGAGAGAAGATGGGACGCTTTATTAACCGGGAGACGCTCATTTTCTCTCATTTTATGAATGTCGCAGGGAGGGACACGGATACTTCTCCTTTCCGTACGGAGATGAATGCGCTGGTTCGAATACGCGTATAAATGAGACGGGTTATATCTGATGTCTCCTCGGGGGATTTAAAATTATGAATTTTTAAATTTGTGTCAGGTCAAGGCAGCAGGGGTTGTCGAGAATAATACTAGAATGGCACCATTCTGAGGTAATGTGATAAATGGTACCAGAGTGGTGTCCGCCAGACGAGGAATGTATGGTAGGTTTTAGTGGGTCGGTTTGCGATGCAACGGCTGTGTAGTTTTTTCGCGTTTTTGTTTATTTTATTTTTCGTCTTATATTATACACACAGCGGATGCATCCCCAACCAGCCCCACACTATCCGGCTGTGAGGACCCAGTCGGGTGTGCCTTACATAGCATTTTCTACATACCCTCGGGGAAAAAGAAAGAAAAACGACGACGAGGGGAGAGAGAGAGAAAAAGCACGCACGGATGAATTACCGACAATATAGAGTCACGTGACTGAGCGCTCAGGGGAAAAGACCCGAGATTCGAGATACGATCGATTGAGGGGTCAAGCCTGAGTTAAATTCTCCTAAAAACCATTGTCCATTTTATAGACGACAAAAATATTTTGATACAATCTAAGTTGATACAAGGTTTTATATTTTTAATCTGTATATTATACGTGATTTTGTCATGAAATAGACCTCTGTAAATGGCATTTATAGTCCCCTGCAAATTCGCTAATCTACATTATTGAATTGAAGCCGCTTTAACCACTTCCCACGTGTTTCTGAATCAGGTGGTGTATTTTTCATGGTCACCGATGCTTTAAAGTATTATTCAGAAGTGTAATCATGGACTTAAGGAGCCACATTTTTAAAAAAAGATTATTTTCGATTCTTAGACACACATATCAATAATAATAATAATATGAAAATACTATAAAAATATATCTATTATTGATACATGTGTGTCTAAGAATTGAAAATAATCTTTTTTTAAAAATGTCGCTCCTTAAGTCTATGAGTACACTTCTGAATAATACTTTAAAGCCTCGGTGAACGTGAAAAATGCACCGGCTGGTTAAAAAACAAGTGGTAAGTGGTTAAAAAGACTTAAATCAATAATGTAGATTAGCGAATTTTCAAGGGATTATAAAGACCACTTACAATTAGAGGGGTCTAATTCATGTCACAATCACACATAATATACGTATGTAAGATATAAGAACTTGCATCAACTTAGATTGTGTCAAAATATTTTTGCCATCTATAAAATGGACAATGATTTTTACAGAATTTAAGTCAGGCTTGACCCCTGAGCACGAGACGTGACGAACGGCAAGCGCGGATATACGGATGGGGAGAACGCGCACGAGGCCGACACTCAGTGCACCTTCTTCGCGATCACGCGACAACCTCGAGCGATAATGCAGCCCTGCGACTCTGCCCACACCGGCATACGTTCCTGCCACTGACTGTGGATACAGCGAGCGAGGTTACCAGCGTCCACTGAGACTTTCTTAACCTGTGAGTATTAGTTCTTCCACATCTGACCTCCTCATATACACAGCAGTGCACACTTTTATTTGTGTTGGAGTTATTAAAGTGTGACAATATAAGTTTTATTTGTTAACGTTAAATATCGCGTATTCATTTACTCAATCTAGCCCCTTTTCAGTACTATATTTATATGCGTCAGCGGCAGCAATCAAAGATCACCGCCTCCTACGCGGGTGTAGCTATATAGTGGGAGATAGCTACGCATAAACTGGATTAGCTGAGTACGGTGTTGCGTGAATTCAGTAATAAATAGGGCTATACACCAACCCTGATTGTGATAGTAGAATCCATTACGTACAATTATTTCTTAATTAATGGTAAAATAATCCTTCATATATGGTGCCCTTATAACGTGGATTTGTTAGCTGCAGCTGACGTATATAGTGATATAGGGTACAAATGTGAATGTAATATATTGTGCCGCGCAAAGCAAGTAGTCAGTATTGGCTTTTGGCTGTGAATCGTTCAGTACATTCGCGAATGCAAGCAACGAACAGGCCCGCGCGCGCATGCCTTTATTGACATTCTAGCTTCGCGCGAGAAGACCAGCGCTGGCAATAGCGAGAAGCAGTGAGAGTCTGCTTATGCACAGCTGTATATCCTGGTATTAAAATAGATGGCGTCTAACTAAAGTTTGCACAACCTGACAATCTTTCTTATTTATTGATAACTTGTTATAATTCAGTGGAATTATTTTATTATTATTCTATTGTGCAAAAATTTAGTTTTTTAAATAAAAGGAAAATTCTTTTGAAAATTTGTTCTCGATTAATTTATATTATTGAGCATGCGTTGTATAAGTTGACGTAATAATATAGAACGACTTTATAATTTTTCGTGAATTATTTTTCATTTTTACGGAATAGCGTGCGTACGCAGAAAGAATCTCACATTAAAATGTTTTTATTAGTACAAAGTGGCTTGTGCATTTTGAATAAATTATAAATAATCAACTTTGTTTCTTGTTTTATAAATAGCTAATAAATTAATTAGTTAAATTAATTCTTAAATTTAATTTAAATTTACGTTGAAAATTTAGTTTTTTAAATAAAATTTAGTTTTTTAAAGTCTATCTAGCCTCGAGCTTAGAAAGGATGGTCATCCGACAATACTTTTTCAGCGACATTTGCGGCGTTTATTAGGTGATTATTCAAGCGCAGACTTTGTAGAAAATACTCATTTTTCAAGCTAAGAGTCACTGAAAGAATATAGGGACACTTTATATTGGTGTTATGCGACTTACTTAAAAAGATGTATGAATGAAGGTGAAATGTCTAATCAGCAAGATATTTTGCAAACCGAAGAAGCAACCTAAATTAATGAAAGTGTACATTCAGTACCACTATCTAATAGCTCCACACGCATTACGGAAAATGTGCAACCACTCACGACGAGTGACACAGAAACTTCTACTACGAGTACAACGACAACTCCGTCATCAAGTTATTCGCTCACAGGAGCTGGGTAAAAGGCAAGTACATATGTATCAAAAGCGTTGCCGCCTTCTTTGATGTGAACAAAGGGGTCAAACTCGCAATTGATGGACCATATACTGTGTACTTTGTCTGATAGCACCACCGACCGAATGCCGAGGGTTATAGCCATGGAGGTACAAAGGCAGCTACAGCAGAATGTGTAAAAACACAGCAATCTCTGTTAGCACAGTGAAGAACCTCAAAGCACTCAAAAAGGTGTATCTTTCCAAGATAGTTTATCGGTAGCATATGTACCGACGTCTATACCAAAAGGAACACACTTACCCCGATTATGGGACAAGTCAACTTACGACGCACAAAATCATCCTGCACAAAACCGGTGACTTGCCGCAGCAGACGTGTTTTCTCGGTATATCGAGCCTTCCCGGTTGTGGGAGGGGTGGGGGGGGGGGGGGGTACGAAGCAAAACCTACAGTCGGCGGCATCAGTCAGTAGAACATCGTCAAGAACGTCAAAAGTTGAAGACAAGATCGTTCGGCATTTGAAACTCATCGTATCTGTCGAAAAAGACCTAAGCATCGAGGAATTTCTACAACGCGTAGAAGAATACCGTATTCTCGCTGATCTCTCGGGTGAATATTTATTAAATTCAATGACAGAATTACTGTCAGGTGTAGCACTACGTTGCTGTCATCTCGACATAAATGGCAGACGTGGACAGACTTTCGTCAAGCTATCCGTCGCTGTTTTGGAGTTAACCACCGCTTTCAACGACAATTACTTCGTGAAGCACTAACTCGCACACAAGGCTCAGGTGAGCCTGTACGAAACTATATTGTCGGTCTACTAGGAATTTTGATTAAATTCGACAAACCGTGAACCGAATCCGAGCAGCCCGATTTGAATTACAAGAATGGAGGACACAGAGTCCAACGAAGATACTGGAGAAGTTTTCAAGTCACATCCTAGGTGGGGGCTAAATCTTAAAGTTGTCAGATCACAAGTACGAGATCTGATTGATTCGACAGCATCGCGCACACCCTTCGGGTCGGTTGGTTTGCAAATTACAACGGCATGCGGCAAGACATTACGTTGTTGCAAGGGCAAAGAGTACAGCTAGCTAACGGATAGCTAGCTAACGTTATTGCGAAGATCGAACTTCCTTTCGAGGTCGCGAATAATATAAAATATCTTACAGCGTTAATCGTTCGAGATCTTAATTATGATTGTCCATTAAGTACAGATTTTATGTTAGTTTAAGACACAAAAGTTCATCCTCGAGAGAACATGTTGTCTGTAAAAGGGGTAGAAGAATTAGTCCCCGTGGAATTTTCCATGATAACCCCTAATGAGATAATTTGTCTTGCGTCAATAGATATTGCTGATCTAAATAATGCAAGGCATCCTGGATTACAGAAGGGGCTTCACAAATTACTTGCTGTTAATAGTAGAGAGAGAGAGAGAGACAGAGAGAGGGAGAGAGAAGGAGAGAGAGAGAGAGAAGAAGAGAGAGAGAGAGAGAGAAGGAGAGAGAAAGAGAGAGAGAGAGAGGGAGAGAGAGAGAGAGAGAGAGAGAGAGAGAGAGAGAGGATTGCACTGAGTTGATCGAACATAAAGTTGATTTGAGCTCGTCTGGTCTACTTAAGCAGTGCTGTCTCCAGCCCCGTCAAAGCAGAGATTTATTCAATATATTCGATAATTACGACGTATAGAACGCCTGCCCTGAAGATGCTTCAGAGGACAACGAGGGAAGCGTAATTCGTGAATCACAAACAAGTAACGCTTAAAACGAAGAGTGAATAACTGCAGAACCTAGTGAGCGTCATTGTACGCAGAAAAGTACAAATTGTACCGGTGAAAGTTTGGCCCAAAATAGCGGCAAAAACAACTAGCGTGCCAAACGTTACGCCAACGACACAATCAGCTGATAACAAGAAACGCCAGCCTGTATGTCCGAAGGATTCTACAAATAAAATTGCAGCATCTTTCGAATTATCCCCTTGGCGCATACGTGCGTCACATCGTAAATAAATAATTATTTCATTTTGCGAAAATTGGTCGCTGACCACAAGGACTATGTCCATATATTTTTGTACGAAATAAAGCTCAGAGTTAAAGAGAGAGCAAAGGTGTCTTTTATTCTCCTTTAATAATACTTATTTAGATTTATTTTATTAATAATTTTGATTAATAAAAATAATTTATTTTCTTAATTTTCTTTTTTTCTATTTTTTCTTATAATGCATGCTTTTCTTCTCATGCATATGGAGAGAGATGGAATATGTAGAGAGCTGGTACACCAGTTGGCTACCCAGCGTCTGATGGAGGGGTTGGATAACGGTTGGAGTTACCGAAATATTCCAGTTGAATATTGCACCGTTACATATCTCTCTCGCCGAATATCACATACATGTATTAACACTATTTCATGTTACAGCATCGACGACGAGGGAAGAGAGATAAACAGAGAGAGACAGCGCATGTGCGGATGAGTTACCGACAATATAGAGTTACGCGACCAGCGCTTGGAGGGAGAGACACGAGAATCGAGAGACGATCGCGAGCCACGGACGAGTCAAGTCGCTTAAGCACGAGACGCAACGAATGGCAAGCGTGGATATACGGATAGGGAAGACGTGCATGAAGCCAGACACCCAGGGCACCTTCTTCGCAACCGCGTGACAATCTCGATCGAAAGTGTAGCCCTGCAAGACTAGTCACACCGGGGTACGTTCCTGCCACTGGCTATGGATACGGCGAAAGAGAATACGAGTGGCCACTGGGACTTTCTTAACCTGTGAGTATTGATTTTCCAACGTCTAACCTTCTCATACGGTCAAATCGCGTTTGCACTCTCACTCTCTTTCCCAAAGCTCGTGTGTTGCTGGAAAGACATAGCGGTGCACACTTTTGTTTGTATTAGAGTCATTAAAGTGTAACAATATACGTGTTCTTGGTTAACGCTAAATATCGCGTATTTATTTAGTCAACCTATCCCATTTTCAGCAATATATACATATGCGTCAGCAGCAGCAATCAAAGATCACCGTCGTCTATGCGGGTGTAGCTGTATACTTGGAGATAGCTAAACATAAACTAGACTAGCTGAGTACGGTGTTTCGTTTGTTTAATAATGTTACGTACAAGTCACAATGAATATAAAATAGTTCTAAACTAGTAGAACTAGTGACGCGAGATTTTCAACCTATAATTTTGTATAGTAGTCGGGTATCAATATCGGGTTTAATTATCCAAAACGTATGCATGAATTTCTTAGAAGGGTCGCATATGTGCGCAAATGTCCGCAAAGGTCATATCCCCGTTCAGGAACTGCGTTTAAAAAAAGGGTTCTAAGAGTTAAAGGTACTAATTGCTGTTTGACTAATTCTTGTGAATTGTGTGAATATGTATATTATATATAATATATAGATTGTAAAAGAAAGTAATATAGTTCTTTCTTGGCGTGAAACGGCGACCGTTTATTTAGCTGAGCGTGAACTTCTTTATAATATTTTTATATAGATTAGTTTAGCGTGGCGTGAAACGGCAAGACCGTTTATTTCGATGGGCATAAACTTGTTTATAATACTTTTATATAAATTATTTTAGCCTGGCGTGAATCGACAAGGCCGCTTATTTCGGTGAATATTTATAGCTCTGCTTGGCGTGAAACTGCGAACGTTTATTTCACTGGGCAAGAGTCTATTTTATTCCTTGTCAGCAGACTACTTTAATCCATTGTTCGCTTGGCGTGAAGTGGCAAGCACTTATTTCGCTTGGCGAAACTCGATATGCTACTTAAATGTATATTAGTTAATGCACTTCGCTTCGCGTGAAACGGTAAACTGCTTAATCCGATGGGCGATAGTGTATTTTATATTTATTGTAACATGGTAGATTGATAGCCACTAGCGCAGCGAGGCCACCCGAGGCCTGTGTATGAAAGTAACTATAAGCGCCAACGCAGAGTCTAGCATAGAGCGTATATTATATCATCCCTACCCCACAACGAGACTCTAACTAACTAAATTAACACAGAATAAACTAACGCGAGCACACACTATTCCCTAACATCCTAGCATTCCGCTTTCCCATCCTGAAACAGACAACAGAAGAATCACTAGCACTTATTACAGAAGAAAAAGATCACCAGCTGGCAGAGATTAATAGTTCAAGAAACCCATAGCCTTGTTAGTACTCCCAGTTGCAGCCACAGATCCAGCTATAGCTTCATCGCAGCCCTTGGATAGCTGGAGTGCACAAGCATGCAGCAGAATGAGATGATCCGGAGTCTCGCCTCAAATTCCAGGGAAAGGGACATCTCTGAAGCGCTTCAGCCTAGCAAGACACATGATAATTAATGAAGGAAGTTACAATTACAACTGTTTGTTTGAGGAAACAGAGCAGAGAGAAAACTACTACACTGTTTTCCTCCTAGCAGTATAATCTAAATAAAGAGACTTGGAGGTTAGATTGACACCTCCAAGTTTATATAACTTTAAGAGTTGCAGCTATAGCTAAGATAACCTACAGCTATAGCACTCACCTATAATACTACAGTCGGAGATCTGACGCTGAAGTCAGTCCAAGGAATCGAGCACTACAATAGTTGGCGGCATATGAGCCATGCAGCAGCGTGCGCGTCTGCGCCTTAGTGCCGCGGAAGAGCGGAAGAGAGCATCACTCTGCGTTGGACCGTGCGACAACCAGCTTACCAAGCAATATTAGCCGACGGTCGTTGATACTGCCGAGTGTGATAGAGAGAGAAAGAGCGAGAACGTGCGCATCATCGACTGCATCTGCCGTCCTGAACCAACATCATCGTCGAGGAGTAAGTGGTCACCGGAGTTTCCTGCCGTTCCGTGTTTCCTCTCCTCCAGTGTGTGCGTGCGCGTAGTGTATATAGTTCCTGTTTGCGTCCGTTGCAATTTACGGAGACTCGTGTTCGAGAAATACTCGCGCGCGGGAAAAGTACCTTCAGCTTCATCGCTGTAGCTCGTAATTTTAGCTGCAGCTGCAGCTAAAATAATAGTTCGAGTCTCGTGCGTGGGTGTAATCAAAGCGGCGCGTAGTAGGTACGTGGCTGGATCCGGGAAACCCTGTTAATAGGTCTCTAACCCGTCTATTGTGCGGACAGTGAATAAAGAACTATTATTACCGAACTCATAGTGTTGATTATTTACTGAATGTATTAAATACGCGCATAGATTGTATAGTTTGGTATTCAATAACCCCTTACTGATCTACTAAGGCCGTTATATTATTCTATATTAGTAGGCTATTTTAATCCGTTGTATGCTTGGCGTGAAGTGGCAAGCACTTATTTCTCTGGGCGCAACGAGATTATATAATTAATTACACAGGTCAACATTTGATCTACGCTGGAACACCAAAAACTAAGTACGTATCTATAGGTTTTTGAGGTCGCTGATCACGATTCCGGAGTCCGTGTGACCCCATCACGTCAGGATCAAGGTCAAACATTTTAAATCGAACGATATCATTTTTTTGACCCTGGATTCTGAAAGAACGGAAAATTTTACGTTCAGATATGATTTTACCTTTCCGTAAAAGTGACCCATGCAGGTCATTTGGAGGTCATTTGATGGTCAAATTCTTGTTTTGAACCTGTAGGTGGCTATTATGGCGAGAAATGTGTCTTAAACAGTTGGTCTCAATGTTTTCGGGGTCGCTGATCACGATCCCGGGATCCGTGTAACCCCATCATGTCAGGATCAAGGTCAAATTAAGGTGAAACATGTTAAATCGAACAATATCAATTTTTTGACCCTGGATTCTGAAAGAACGGACAATTTTACGTTTAGATATGCTTGTATCTTTTCGTAAAAGTGAACCTTAAAGGTCATTTGGGCGTCATTTGAAGGTCAAATCCTTGATTTAAAGCTTTTGTTTTTCAAAATTGGTTTAAGGGGATATAGTCGCCCCGCCCCCACTTTCGTATTTTGTACTTCCAAGTTTTTAGAAAAATTAAAAGTCGGATTGACATTTGCTTTTGATAGAATGGTTTGTTAAACTGAATACTACGACGCACAGTGGCCGAAAATGATCAAAACTGCACGCGAGGCAGTAAATATGAGTCAAATTGATTCATTTATTTTTAAAATACTCGTAATTATGTTCGCTTTAGTGAATGACTGGTGGTTCTCTGATATTTTGAGATCTCTATTTGTAAGATGTACATAGATACCTAAAAATGATGTCCAAAAAATGTTTTCATGATAGTTGTAACAAAATAATAACGAATCATGATTTTCATAAATCCCGAGCTCGCAAACTCACAAACCCACAAACCCCAAACTCACAAACCCCAAATCCACAAACCCCAAACGCACAATCTCCAAATCCACAAACCCCAAACCCACAAACTTCAAACGCACAAACCCCAAATCCACAAACCTCAAACCCACAAACTGCAAACCCCAAACCCACAAACCCCAAAGCCCAAACTCCAAACCCACAAACCCCAAACGCACAAACTCCAAACCCGCAAACCCCAAATCCACAAACCCCAAACGCCCAAACTCCAAACCCACAAACCGCTAACTCACAAACGCCAAACCCATAAAGCCCAAAATCCCCTTAACTCTAATATAAACTATTTACTCTTGGTCATCATTGTCTGCTTTGAAACGCTTACGTTTACTTTCGAAAAATGATCTCCTAGCAGCTTTTTTATGTGACACGTTTGTGTCTCTTTTAAAACACCAGCAATAGTCTGCTAACATATTCTTTCCCTAAACACCTTGAAATCTTTTCTCGAACTCACTTAGGTCTTGATGCATTCTTTCACCATGTTCTTCACTAAAAGCCCCAAGATTTTCTGGAAAAAAGTCAAGGTGAGAATCAAGAAAGTGAAGCTTAAGATTCATTAAACATCCTACTTCTTTGAAATCATTCACCATTTTCGCAACAATATTTTTATACTCAGGGTCTTTATTGTTACCTAAAAATTTTTTTGTGACCTCCCTGAAGCTGTGCCATGCTGCTTTTTCTTTATCATTCATCCGTTTCTCGAACTCCTCATTTTTTAAGAGTGTTCTTATTTCTGGTCCAGTAAAGACGCCCTCTTTTATTTTTGCTTCAGAAAGATGTGGTAATATTTGAAAAATGTACATAAAAGCAGCACTTTAATTTCTACTCATTACTTTATTAAATTGCTTTTCTAACCCTAGCTTAATATGTAATGGTGGTAGAAGAACTTTTTCTCTTGATATCAAACTTAGACTTTTCATATTTTTTTCATCAGGAATCAAATTTTCTCTCAACGGCCAAGTTTTTCGAACATAATGTTCAACGCTTGCTCGAATATTCCATTCACAAATAAAGCATGGATATGATGTGAATCTTGATTGCTGCCCGAGCAAAATTGTGAATATTTTCAAATCTCCACAAACTTGCCAACTATGAATCGCATACTTTAGTTCTTGCAACAATAATTCCATGTTATGGTATTTTTCATCTAGTATGACGGAATGAGCAACTGGTAAAGGAGCGTTGATATTTCCGTTATGGAGCAAGATTGCTTTTAAGCTTCTTTTCGAAGAAACTATAAAAAGACGCCAATCACCAGCTGCATACTTTATTCCGTATTCTTTGACTAAACTTTCGATATTATTGCAATAAACTAAATTTGGCAACTTCGAGAAAAACTTTCTAAAGGACCATTCTCTTGAACGATAGTGTGTTACACGTGTTCCTGAAGTTAAAAATTGTTTCTCTTTCAGTTTGGATCCTAAGAGTTCAGATTTATCTTTTGAGAGTCCTAAGTCTCGGCACAAGTCACTGAGTTCATCTTGGTTCATCTTCTTTGAATTCAGTTCATTGTCCTCAATGTCTGATTCTTCTTCACTACAAGTATAACTTTTTTATTTTCTGAAGTACTTAAACTTTGATCTGGCATTCCTGCATCGATGGTGATATTATCTGCGGAAATTTCATCACTGCTAGCCTCATTATCCACATCCACAGTGTCGTCCTCATCGGTTTTGGCATTAATATATACGGGGAAAGTGACAAATGTAACGCGCGCATAGGAAATTGCGTGTCTATTAACACGATTGAAACCTTTCACGTTGGTCAAACAAAAGTAAGTGTGAAATAGGATCGGTTGGTTTTCTCCACATTATTGGCCTAGAAAATATCTGTTTATTGGAGTTATAAAGGGCACTGCGACATCTAGAACATATAGATTTAGGCGTCCAAATATTGTCGAATGTGTTGCTATCGATATGGAAGCACTCGTTATACTTTTTTTCTAATAAATCTGAAAATAGAAACTTCTGAGCTTGGGGAATATACTCCCCACAAACGACACAGAAATTATTCACCTTATTCATACAAGACGAAGATTGACTTGTCGCATTCGACTCTACAAAGGCCAAGTTTCCAACCAATGTAGAGCTGCGGTCGCTTGATGTCGATGCCTGCGGGCCCGCTTTCCCACCCTGACCAGCCGCCGGTTCTGGGTCTACGAATCTCTATCCCGTAACACTTTTACGTGTGGTTGCCATGATGGCATGGAAGCCATAACTCACGGACTTAGCCGGATGGCGGCAAAACTCCGTTGCCCGCCGTCACCACGGGGAGGTGCCCTGGGTGCAACTACACGTAATAATAGCATAATACCACACGAAAGATTAAAAAAAAGGATTTGACCCGCAGATAAACTCTGTATGACCTTCAGATATTACTTTGATTGAAAGGTCAAAGTATATCTGAAAGTAAAATTCTCCGTTCTTTAAGAATTCGGGTCACAAAAATGATATCGTTCGATTTAAAATGTTTGACCTTCATTTGACCTTGATCCTGACGTGATAGGGTCACACGGACCCCGGAATCGTGATCAGCGACCCCGAAAACATTGAGACCAACTGTTTGAGACACATTTCTCGCCATAATAGCCACCTAAAGGTTCAAAACAAGGATTTAACCATCAAATGACCTCCAAATGACCTGCAGGGGTCACTTTTACGAAAAGGTAAAATCATATCTGAACGTAAAGTTTTTCGTTCTTTCAGAATCCGGGGTAAAAAAATGATATCGTTCGATTTAAAATGTTTGACCTTCATTTGACCTTAATCCTGACGTGATGGGGTCACACGACCCCAGGATCGTGATCAGCGACCCCGAAAACATTGAGACCAACTGTTTGAGACACATTTCTCGCCATAATAGCCACCTGAAGGTTCAAATCAAGGCTTTCATCTTCAAATGACCTCCAAATGACCTGCAGGGGTGACTTTTACGAAAAGGTAAAATCATATCTGAACGTAAAATTTTCCGTTCTTTCAGAATCCGGGGTCAAAAAAATGATATCGTTCGATTTAAGATGTTTGACCTTCATTTGACCTAGATCCTGACGTGATGGGGTCACACGGACCCCGGAATCGTGATCAGCGACCCCAAAAACCTATAGATACGTACTTAGTTTCTGGTGTTCCAGCGTAGATCAAATGTTGACCTGTGTTATTATTATATCAGTATGTAATATATTTTAATATAATTTTTATATTATATATTTTTTACATAGATTGATTTCACAAATTGTATCATTTGTTTACCTCTGGGTAGTATAGGATGTTTTAAATAATATAATTTGTTTTGGTTTCTTTATATTATAATAATTTTATTAAATCTTGTGTTACCTCGTGGTTATTATAAGATTTATTGAAAGTAAATTGAAAATATTCTTTTTAAATATTTAATCAAATCTAATATTATATATTTAAATGTAGGTAATATTGAAATAAAGTCCTCAGCGACTGAAGGAAGCTAGCAGCTCGCCTAATTTCGTTTTAACTTTTTATAAATGAGCATTTATTTATAAAGATATGCAAATGAAATAAATATATTTGCACGTAATCTAGTTACTCTAAATTGTTAATTAAGTTTGTTTTCCTTAATTTATACATGTATACAGTTAGATGAAAATTTTACTACTATATATCCTGTATAAACAACGTTGAATAAAATTATTGTTATAAACTATTGATAGAATTAAGTTAGCAACTTGATTAGTTCGCATAAAAATCGTACTCAATTTTATTAACAAAATAATAATATTATATATTTTTTTCGGTTATTAGTTTGGACGCTATTTAATTTAATCTGAAATATTATTTTGGAAGTTGTATTTTTCGCTCGGAAAATGCTGTGCCTAGAAGCTGCATTTCGTAGTCGAAAAAGAGGGTGGATATGGATCCGAAACAGGTGCACATCCGGTTACACTTGACTTGCTCACCCTAGCTAAGAATCAAGAACGTTGACCTGAAGTCTCGTTCACAACAAAGTTTGAGAATAAAAGTTTTAAAAATATGCGTGTTTTCCGTTTATAAAGTAATATTCAAATATACTTTTATACTTATTAAGTAGAATATAACAAGGGATTACACCAGCCCTGGTTGTGATAGGAGAATCTATTACGTATAATTATTCTTTAATTAATGGTAAAATAATCCTTCATAAAGTATCATGTCATTTTTTATTATATTTTATATGCTATTATGACGCGGCATTTATGACGTAACAGGCTGACCCATACGAAAAACCCTATAGTGTGCATTATAGTGCGTACTATAGTATTTTCGCGAAATACTATACTGTACCATATAGTGTTTCGAGGTGTCATAAAAATAGATGAGAAAACCGCATTACCATTAGGTCGGATCTCCCAATTAGATGATATCATCCAGATGGTACGTCCCAATTGGGCGATCCAACCTACTGACAATCAGTTTTTTTTTTATATTTTAAAAGTGTTCTATAGTGTGCATTATAGTGCACTATAGTATTTTGCAAAAATATTATAGTACATATTATAGGGTTTTTTCGTACGTAGAGTGCACCTTGACCTCGGTGGTGATAGAATCAACCGATTTTATACGGGCAAACAGATTTTCTTTACACAATAAATCGAATAATAACTTTCAGTCCTGTTTGACACACTGAAAATTTTCTACAGAATATTATTTATCAAAAAGATTTTGTTATTATTAGATGGATTAATAAAGTGTTTATTTTCAAAATAATACATATCTGATTTACCTTAAGGACGATATTCGCATGACTTTATGTCCGATTATGAAACTTAAGGAAAAACTAAAATATTTTGCGAATTATGTTTTATTAAATATGAAAGTAATTAATATAATGGGGTGATTTAATTCCATAAAGGTAAAATGAAGTGAATGTGACATATCAATAAAATTTAATTAGCTATTTTGGCTAATTATAATTCCGTAATTCATAACATGTTATTAATTCATAAATGACATTAGAATTATTTTTGTCATTTCTCTGATTCTCTAGACTTAATTATATATGTTATACGTAATAAAATATGACTACTGCATTTATTTAAAATAGTAACTTTAATGTTTAATTTTCTAGATACATGCAAGGAACGCCGAGTAAACTAAAATATTTTGCAAATTGAACTTTAAAGTTACTGTTATAAATAAATGGTCATATTTACTTTACTTAATATTTATGGAAGTAAATAATTGCGTTATATTAATTACTTTAATGTATGATAAAATTTAATATGTAATATATTTCAGTTTTAATTATTAATCCATCTAATAATAAATACAAATATTCTTTTGATAAATAATATCCTGTAGAAACAATAGTATAAATATTAACACCATATTTATCTTTTGCTATATTTATACACTAACAAGGAGAGTTCACGACCTGCGGATAGCGGCTACCCATGAGGCTTTCCCTACTCAAAAGATGCTATTGGGAATCGGGTACTTTCCGATACAAATTCTCGATTAAAACCGATTCATTTTATGTTAAATATTTATTGTGACGTGATATATTCTGGTGAAAAAGGTTATTTTTGCAAAAGTTTATGTGTTCTCCGGATATCATTCGTTGTTCTTATATGAACCACTATTTTATTATTTTTAACTTACTTTTAATAATTAATAGCACTTTTTACAATATATGTTGAATGCGTTTGATTATTTTTTCAATAGGATACTGTTCCATTAAATTTAAAAGTTAAACCCATTAAATGTACATTGTAAAAAACATTATTAATTATTAAAAATAAGTTAAAAATATGAAAAAAGTTGCTCATATAAAAACAACGAATGATATCTAGAGAACACATAAACTTTTGCAAAAATAACCATTTTCGCATGAATATATCATGTGGCGATAAACATTTAATATAAAATTAATCAGTTTTAATTGGGAATTTGTATGGGGAAATACCCCATTCCCAATAGAATCTTTTAGGCAGGGTTAGGAAGTGGTTTCTGGTACGTAAAAATTATGTCTAGCACCCGTAGTTTTGTCTTATATGCCCTGAGGGTCAAGACCCTTTGTATTCAGAATACGCGTTATTTCAGTAAAATATGGTACCTGCACTTCGTATCATAAGTCTGCAGGATTTTTGCTAGAGAAATAATGTAACAAGATAAAAGTGTTGACTAAAAGAGCTTTAATTTAAGTTTTGTTTCATATAAAAATATTTTTCTTTTGCAAAATTGTGAATAATCAAAAAAAATCACAAAAAACGCATTAAAAATGGAGGATTTTCATCTCTTTAAATTGAGTAGTTTTTCATGCATTTTTCGTCATCATTTTTGATTGTTTATAACTTTGCAACAGAATAATATTTTACCATAAGAAAAAAAATGTTACAATCAGAAAATTATTTTTTAAAAACCTAATTTAATTCATTACTGTGTTTATTTGAGTTTAAAAGTTGTATTTTATAATAGTTAGTTGGAAATTAAGTATATATTTATTTCTTACAATATACTATTCATATTTAAAATTTCAAGATCTTTGCCAATAATTTAATAAAACTACACTATTCTAATCTTTTCAACGTGGACTAACCGAATGACATGAATGAGCAATTTCAGCCTTTAAATTTAATAATCAATTGCGAGGTGCGTATAAATATACAAACGCTATATAGGTATACACGTTGTAAACAAACTTTTATGTCGATCTACATGTTGTTAACTAACGAATTTTTTAATATTAGTTTTCTATTTATAATTAATGTTGCAATAATTAAGTTGCTTTCATTTTAAAATGTTTATAACATAATTGTTTGGTTTTATAGTTAAACTTTCGTTTATTTGTTAATATTTTAAATAGCAGCTTTTGCTGGGTTATTTAGACGTAAAAGTTGACATCGTCTCGCGCAGAAAAGGCTGCGTGCGCATGCGCGTGTCATTTTTTACATTTATAACATATATGACACGACTACGACATAGATAACATAAATGACATGGTGTCGAGTAAAAAATGTTTTTGACGTGTCTTTACTCACAACCAGACTCCAGTGAGCGATGTGCGGTGTGCGATGTGCGGCGGCTTGTCAGTAAGAAGCATATATCTGGAGAAGCATAGCGGCAGATACTCACGGGCAAGCATTAGATCTCGTCGGGCTTTCGAGTAATTTTCTTTTTCAAGTTTTTGTTCATGATTTAAATACACGTTTATTAGATCAAACTCAAAAATTCAAAACCTTTGAATCAACTCACACTGCTAATTTTCCTATCCTACTGAAAATTTTTATAGGATCTTCCATAAGATCGTTTATGTGATCTTATACAAGATCTTATTTAAGATCTTATGTAACATCGTATCAGCAAAATTCAACGCAGAACTGGCATAAGATCTTATCGTTATTCGTAAAAATAATACCATTAATGGACATGTTGAAACATGACAAGGTCCTCCTAAATTTGGAGTATCATCCAGATGGTACGTCTGAAATTTGCATTATTTATACGAATAACAAATATTTACAAAATGTTAATAATTATCAAAAATTTAATCATTGTCTCTTACATAAGATCTTACATTATATGTTACATAAGATTTTATGTAAGACCTTATGCCAGTTCTGTGTTTAATTTCGCTGATACGAGCTTAAATAAGATCCTACATAATATCTTATATAAGATCTTACATAAGATCAGTAGGGTACGTATTTCCAAGTTCAAACTCGATCTTTTCGAGCGGTTATAATAACTACTTTTGTATTTTTATATTGAATAAATAACCAAAATCAAAACTTCAAAACCGGGAAACGAAATTCGGTCAGACTTTGGAAGGTGTTTTCTGGTACCCAAAAATGAAGCCTAGTACTCGTAATTCATTATAATGCGCCCTTGATCTCGAGATATGAGGGAATTTACTCGAAATATTCGTTTCCTTAATAAAAAAAAGATACCTATTCTTCTAATGATAACTCTACAAATTTTTATCAAGACCCGAATTCTATGGTCTCCCCTTATAAGTACTTTACAAAATTCGCATACTACAGTTTCGCAAGTCGCAATATTATTGTTTAAGTTTTTCTCAAATTTCATAAGCATAATCTTTTTCAACTTCATTTTTACATTAAAGCAAATAAAAACTAACAAGTTCATTTTTAAATTGTGCCACGATCAATAGCACAAGTAGAACTAAATTATATTATTCCAATTTTTACCAAATTTTAATAAATCTACAAATTTTCCGAACCATACTAAAATTTACATTTTACAAAGTTCACGGAACCTAAATTTTATTAATTTCTCTGAATTCGATTAGCTTTATTGAGTTATAGAATTAAAATACTACAAATTCTACTAATTTCAAAGTTCCATAGGAATACAAAAATTCTGCTCAAAATTACCTTCAAAGTTTTACTAAAAGCTATTAAATTTGCATAGTTTTAATAAAAGCTGTCAAACTTTAATCCAAGTTACTGATTACTAATTTTTCGCTAAACTTCCGACAAATTTTGTCAATCTCCTTCAAGTATTACGAAATTATATTTTGATTATGATATAATCGTTGCTAGATTGTGAAACCAATTTAAATGAGAGTATAGTATCCTATATGCATTATGAAGTAATCATTTTTATGCAAATTTGTTATATATTATTATAAAACACTAGTAACTTTTAGTCTTGACTATTGTCAATTTTTACAATAAATGAGTTGTACTGATTAAATATTATCAAGCCTTATGATATCTAATTTTTATTCTATTTATGATTGTACTAATACAAAATACTAATTTTTCACTTGCACACTGATTTAAAAAACCCAAAAATTCTAGATCCTTAGTGTATTTATGCACATATACATATTTTTGTGTTGGAGTAAAACGTATTTTATTTGACAGCACAGTTATGATTCACTAAAGTTCAAAAGTTAGGAATAGCTAAAATAATGATAGAGTAATACTTTATAATTATCCCAAAATAAATTTTTCTCATTGCATTTGGCAATCAGTCATATTAATAAGCAACATTCATTTTAATTTTCTTAGTGGACCCAGTAAAAAATTCTGCAAAAAAATTCAAACCAACCAAAGGGCAAAGGGAGAGAGGTAGACAAAAAAATACGGCGTTTTAAGGCTTATTAGAAACAAGTACTTTGCAATTTGTCGGTAACCTCTCCACCACCTAATCTGTCGCTACAAAAATACTACCAAGCGTCGATCGCTGAGCCTTAAGCTAGCGTACCTGTACCACCCGTTGAACCTATACAAAATACACCTTTGCCTCCGCCACCCTCGAAGAAGTGTGTTAAGTATAGGAAAGAAAAAAGGCCAAAAACAGGGCAATGCTTTAAGTGTTTTAGTTTAAATGTAAAAATAAAGAAGAAGAAAATTCTGTAAAGTCGTAATCAAGTACTTTTGAGAATCATTTTGAAGTTTTGGATAACAACATTCGGAGAAATTGATAAGCATATATATGTATATTTTGACAAATTATAAACATTTTCAAATATAACTTTTATACATTTTATTATGTATAATAAAGTTTTTATAGCCTAATATTATGTGACAAATTGAGCAAATTGATTAATTTAAATAATTTTAATTTGTTTTCTTCTCGTTTCATTATATTAATTTTGCCTTGCTAGTAGTATAGCAAAGCCGGTTCTGCCGCAGGCCGGTTATGGCGCTCTTGCATTAGAACCGGCATGGGGTTTCTGGGTCACCTCCCGGCAACCTGTGCTAGAACCGGCACTGGTTTTCCGGCTAACCGCCCCATACAAATACTAAAACTCTCATAGGTTTTCTGGGTCACCTTCCCACCTGGTCACCTGCTCCAGCATCCCTATGGGGTTTCTTACTCACCTGCTCCTCCGCCTGGCCCCTGGGCAGCCATCAGGCCGCGGAACTAGAACTGTGCGAAGCCTGGAATGTGCACCCGGACCTGCGCAAGCCCCGAGACGCCACCCGACCGCTGGGACGCCACCAGGCCGCGGATCCAAAACTGCGAACCCGGAGCTGCGGGAGCTCCGAGACGCCACCCAACCACGAGCCCGCACCGTGTGTCCGCACATGCACGCACGAACCCGCAGCTCCACTTTGCAGCCAACAGTAGGCACCGGCGCGCCTTTCTCGCAAGTGATTTTTACTTGTGTGTGTGTGTGAGAGAGAGAGAGAGAGAGAGAGAGAGAGAGAGAGAGTGAGAGAGAGTGAGAGAGAGTATGTGGGGATTGGTGTACGTGTGTGTTTGTTTATGTCTGTCTGTGAGTGTGTGTGTGCGTGTGTTTATATCCGTGAGTGAGTACACCTCACTAGAGAGAGGGAGAGAGAGAGAGAGAGAGAGAGCCATAGCATCAGGCCACTCCATCTATGAGAATAGTCACGGTGCATCGCTGACGCCACAGTTCCACCCACTCCTCCGCTGAGAGAGCAAGCAAGGCTCTTGTGAATCCAGTCGAACGAGCTGTAGATACAAGAACTAGTATAGTGTTGTGAAGATATCGTTGATGGAATATTCTACTAGATCCCCTAGCGTTGTAACATGTATAGACCTGAAAGAATAGTAAGTTATATTGTAGGTTATTTATACTTACCTTTAAAGACCGACCAACGCCTCACCTGTTAGGTTCTCCGCTTAGCATAACCTCGCTGTAGACTTCCTCTTTATGGTTTCTTTTAAAGGAAACCCTCAGTGAACGCGCGCTTGACAAATTTTCTTCCGAAAAAAAGTCAGAGATATTGACCAACATTTGAACCCGATCACCAGCGTGAAAGTCTGAGCCCTAATCCACTGAGCTACTGGGGCTCTGTCTTTCTTTATGCATGGATGTGAGTATGTGCATACATGTTTGTATGTGTGAGAGTGTGATGTTACATAACATAAATCCTAACCTCAAAACTTTTTTTTCGATTATCAAGAAACTCTATGGTAACCAAACAATCTACCTTACCGACCAGTGGAATGAAATTCAAATCATTGACACTTATAAAGGGCGCTGCAAAAGGGTGGTAAATTCAAAAAATATTTCACATTGAGCAAAAAATTGAAGTTTGGACTTATCGACTGATAACAGTAGTTATCCGGTGAAAATACGAGAAGATGGTGGAAAGTTTTTTAAATTAACAAGCACATCAGTATATGTACCCTGCATCACGTAATTCGTTCACGATAAAGTTTATCTCATTATTATGAACTCCACATCGATATTTATCCATAATTACTTGGAGACGATCGACTAACTCGTTAGGATCATCCCAATCATCAAATCCGAATTCTCGTTCTCTTTTCCTTCTCCAATTCTCGTACAGCCCGTGTATACTTAGAAAACGCATTTATGCTGGTTAGCATGTTTCTGTAACCTTTGTTCTCTCGAGCATATGGTTGCATCTCCACGAAATCCGCTTGCAAAGTTTAATCCATTCCTCATACATCGTACTTTCGCCGTGGATAATTGCATCGAGCAGGTTTATGAAGCTCCTCCACCAATACTGCTTTCTGATGCATCATCATTATTTTGAGTCTCCGTCTTCTGTAATATTTGACTGTGAGATTTGAAATAACCAAAGTTTGAACAGCTTCATCAATTCAAAACCCTAAAGTTCCGATTTTACATGGTCGAGTTAAGATCTTAAACCAGCAGTAACTTCGTATAAGCTCCAAACTTCTGATTTAATCAAGCTTTATAGGGTGTTTAAATTGATGGCGTCACTCAGCTGTTGAACAGTGGCAATGTTGCACAGTCTCTTGTTTTCTAAGTCGTACTGACCATCAACTATGATTTTGTATCCGATGCCAGGAGGATCTTGACTTCCCTCGTTTCGTTTAAGATTACGTCCGATCACGTCGATACTTATCTTGATAATGAGTCAAGTATACCCAGCAACTCAATATATATACCCTTCCTCGAGCAGCTCCTCTATGATCGAATGGATTTCATTCACGTGACTTGGATTACCAGCTGAATGTTCAACTACGAGTAATCGAAGACGATCAATAATTTCATTGGGATCGTCCCAGTACACGTAATCCGTCCTGGTGTCCCTTTTAGCAATTTTGTATCGCCGTAATCCTTTACCTACTTTCTTAGAGGACTCAGAGAATAGAGGAGCGATAATATTATAGAATTTATTGCTATCGTGAGACCGTATAGCCTCATCACTTCTATAACGTTTCTTGTAAATATAAGTTCATTTGAGAATATTGCGATAGTTTTGTAAATCATTTTGGTTCACAAGCTTTCCATTGGGACGTCTTGAAATGAGTAACTCCATCAACTCAGGGGTCATTGAATATCCCACATCCTTGACCTTGACCCACTTATCTTTAAAGTATATTGGTGAGTCAACAGTTATGTAACCATCCTCATTTTTATGTACTCCATACATTTTAGCTAAATTATCTTCTCGATCAAGCATGAGAATATACTTGTCGGCAGATAAATTTTCTTCTTCTTCATCATCAGCTGTTTCAAATGAGGTTTCGTGAGCTTCCGGAGAATTCTGTACTATCTCATCAAAACTATTATTGGCTTCATAATTTTCTGATTAGAATTTAGAATTTTATGATAGACTGATAACTGATGCTATGTACTTGTTATATTTATAGCAAAACAGTCGAAGTCCTTTCAGTACCTGCCTTGATTGATAGCGCTATCACTGTCAATCAATGAAAATTCATACTTATCATCTCTCCAGCACTTTGAACACAATTCCTTGAATTGTAAGAGGGTCACGTCAGAATTGACGTGATCACCATACAAGTGTTTCAGATTCATATCATCCTGTTGGAAAATTACCAACAGATTAACGTTATCTCTCACGAGATGTTTCGGAATACGAGCATAAGACTAACAGAGATGGAAGCAACGTTCTTGTGTCTTCTCATACAAAAGTATGCTCTGATGTTGTTTTGTTTTCCGCAAGCTACATTGTCGACTATCATTATTGAGTTAGGAAGCACCTTATTGGGGGCTACGACTTCTTGACACAGCCTGTTAGGAGCACGACATAGCATATTCGAAGAATATTGAGGCTAGAAACGCCGCTGATAGAGTTTTAGCCAATAAAGCTTGGCAGAGGGTTTTAGCAAAAGACTCTGACATTGGTGAGTAGACAAACTTGCTGTCACAAAGACCACGAAACGTAAAGTCTTCACTTGGAATGTGAATTTAAAAGAAGAAAAGTCATTAACTACTCTGACAAAGATAGCGAAGGCGCTTCCAAGTCGGTTGTTCCAAACAAAATTGCGCGAAGTCATTCTTTCTGCTGTAAAAGGTGCTCGTGCGACAGTTAAAACGGCAGGTGGCGAACGTAATGTAATAATTCCACGCGTAATATCAGTCCCATCTAGACTAGGGGGATTCTTACCAGTTCTAATACCGATATTTGCAGGATTGAGTGCAGCCAAAGTAGTAGCAGGTGGTGCTGCTAGAATAGCTAAAGCTGTCAACGATGATAGTACTGCCAATAATCAATTAGAATAGAGTCAGAGACATAATAAGAAAATGTAGGACATAGCTTTAGGTAAAGGTCTATATCTGAAACCACATGAAAGAGGTCTTGGTCTTCATCTGATGCCTTACGGTGGAAGTGGTTTAAGAAATAAAAAAGTTCCTCAAAGTAAGATTACCTCAAAGAGCCCTTTCAAATCCAGATCTCATAAAGTATGCTGAATTTATGAGAATTCCAAATTTTGGAGGTGATTTTATGCGAAACGCAATGCCAGTTAGTGGACCTCATTGTCATGAATCTGCTATCGTAAATCTTGATGATGAGAGTGGTTCTGGAACGCACTTGGTGGCTCATCGTAAACGAGACAACAACGTAGTTTATTTCGATAGTTTTGGTGATCTTCAGCCACCCATAGACTTGATGTTATATTTAGGGGTTGACGAAATTAAATACAATCCTGAGAGATATCAAGACTTTCATATATTCAACTGTGGTCATCTTTGTCTAAAGTTTTTGAGCAATAAGCTGGATCATCACCTGGTTACATAAGGACCTGCATGAGTAAGAGTCTAATCATTGAGTTGTATAGTCATGGAGAATTCATTAACACTGAGTCTTTCCGGTACTTCATTTGTTCTCGAAGCTCAATATTTTTGGCCTATTGAACTTTTACCGGAAAATAACTACGTTACTTTCCGTTTTTTTTTACATCTCGAATTAGTTGAACTTTTAACCTTTAATTTGATACCCAATATTGATACTGGAAACAGCAAGTTTTACGTTGGTAATGAGATAATTACTCTACCTACAGGTATTTGCGAGATTGAGCACATAGAGAACTATCTTGGAAAAACTCTTGCTATAAAGGGTATATTCATCAATTTGAAGCTCAATAACAATACTCTTCGTAGAATTTTAAAGTGCAGTCATACGATTGATTTTCAACCTGAAGATTCCTACGAACAATTGCTAGGCTTTACTCAACATCACTCACAGTTCTGATCTGCCTGTCTATTCACAAGGTCAACGCTCTGCGAGTTTAGTACAACATCACCTCTGGTGCCTATATAAACAGTCGTAGAGTACACACTATACACGAGTCATTTCCTGCAGTTTATCCAGGATATAAGATAATAATCGAAGTTCCATCTCGTCATTTACCTTCCAATCGTCACCAACAGTATAGATTACTTACAAGTGCATATCGTCGATCAAGACGGAAATTCGGTAAATTTTCGAGGAGAAATCATTACAATTAGATTATATTTGAAACAAGCGTGATGGGAGTCGTTTACGGAAGAAGGTATAAAAGTGAGCCAAGATGTCGAATAGTCATCAATCGTCAGCGAGCATCCAATACGCTAACACAACAAAACATTCAGATTCTAAAAAGCATAGGCTTAAAAATCGTTGCCCATGGTGGAAAATAATGTGCCTTTTCTTCTGCTGTTTACAAAAAAATGAAAGAGATTCTAAACATTCAGTCACCTGTGACATATGATGAGTCTGTAGAACATTACGAGATACAAGCTCACCAGCCTTATACAGTTTCGGCCTTAATAACAGCAATGAAATTGGTTTCTCCATTCATCATCAAGATTTGTGTCTTTTACCAACGCGAAGTTCACTGCATGTATTCGGTAGACTAATCAAAACTGATGATTCTGTTGTGCAGAATACAAGTTTACAACACCATCTATCATATGTTTGAGGAAGTCAGATACGAGATTAATGCTATAGAGATCAATAAATGCAAAAATGTCGATTTAACCAGTCTCGTGAAAGGTTGGGTTTCACACAATCCCAGTCAGAGTTTGATCATTGAAAATGCTGGTTGGATAAACGTTGAAGAGACTTAACAGCTGCCAAACGCTGCCGGCTACTTTGACGTAACAATACCTTTGAGTATCATTCTCGGCTTTGCTGAAGACTATCGTAAGATAGTAGTCAATGTTAAGCATGAACACATACTCACTAGATCAATAAGCGATCTGAATTATTCAGACGTCAACGCAAGCAACCAGAGCTGCTGTTTATGAAGAGCTTCAGATTGAGCTGATGAAAATCGAGTGGTTGATGCCCTATGAAGTGCTATCCATTACTCACAAGATCAGTCAGCTGAATTACATACATCAGAATAAATCTATTGAAATGAGCATCCGTAGTTGGGAGTTTTATGAGTATCCGTTACTTCCTGCCACATCAAAACACGTTTGTACAGTTAAAACGTCTAATTAGATGGAAAATACACTTTTCGTTATTTTAGACTTTCAAACGAATCGAAAGAGTCAGAGAGCTGTCAGTGCTAGTCTTTTCGATCACTGCAACATAAGCAACATGAAACTCTTTCTCAATTCTCAATACTACTCATACGGAAATCTAAATTTAGGCTATTGTACGATATATAGTATAACTTTCAGAACGCATATTACGATAAAGATATCGATCCTATGCTGAAAAAGCAACACTTCATCGACCGTATACAGCTGATCGTGATCGATTGCTCAAATAAGAATGAAACTTGAAAAACGTGTCAGTGAATGTCTGTGTGGAAATTGAATCAAGAGATCACTTTCCAGCTGGAACATCTGCTTATTGTTTAATCTTGCGCAATCACGTTCTTCAGTACAATCCTATACGCGCTGATGTGAAGAAACTTGTCTAGTTTGCTGCACCTTCTCTACGTGTCGATAATGTGATTTTTTTTAATTTACCGCCATTTTTCAGCGCCCTCTGTACGTGTCAATAATTTGAATATATTCTCGATTAACAAATAGTCGATAATGTGAAATTTGTTAATGGTGGCTTACGGCTTAGACTTACACATTGGCGATCCAGATTCATATCTCTGTGAATACCTCTGACATTATTTTCGGAAGAAAATTAATCAAGCGCGCTCACTTGGGGTCTCTTTTAAAAGAAGTCTATGGAGAGGTTATGCTAAGCGGATTATCTCCCAGGTGAGGCGTTGGTCAGGACCTCAACCCTTTTTCTTTAAAGGTAAGTATAAATAATCTAGGGGAGAACGTGGTAATGCCGGTCACTGGCTAATTACGATCACCATTATTTTCAATTATCTAAACATTTTTACGTAATAATTCGAATAGTATATTAAACGCAACATAAAATGCAATTAATCTAATGTCCAAACAACTTTCTATTCTGTTATATTAAGGAATTCAATCCAAGTGGAGGCCTACATTTCTTATAAGAAATCTGGTCTATAAGAAAGCATTTTATACATATTATTTCTTACTTTATACAGTTATTTTTTGCAACTTTATTAATTTGAACAATCTAAGAATACGAAGTTGTGAAGAAAAAAGAGTATAAACCTATGACTTTTTTGTCATTTCAATTTAAATTACTAAACAGAATTGGGGTCTTTCCGGTCACAGTGTTATTTATATGACGCTCCCGAAAGTGAGGCTAAGAAAACGTTACGCTGCGTTCGCAGGTAGGGCAACTTTGCTTAAGTGTATTTGATTAAATAGTGGTTGTGTTATTACATATTTCACTTTGTAAGTGCGAATAATGCGACGGATCATATGAAAGATAATATAATTGATTTAAAGAATTTTTTCATCTATAAATGATGGATTTAGCCTTCTCCACCGTCAACGTTTTTCCTCTGCCTTCGGCTGTACGCTGTGTGACGCTGCCGCTCATCGACAGAGCTGGAAGCACCTACGGGTTACCTCGACTTTCTCTTCTACGTTTCGTTAGGTCTTATTATTTAATAAAGCTTCGGTGCTTAACTATATACACCCGGTCTTATACTTTCGTCCACCTCACTACCTGATCCCTTCAGGCTATGGGCCAGTGAGACTGGACGCTTCCACTGCGCGAAGAAGGAAGAGGTGTCGGAAGAAGCACGCGAGTGTGTTGGCCGCGTCGGTGCGCCGTGGGTTTTTCTGCCTAGTGCTGAGTGACAAAGGACAGGAGACGAACTCAAGGGACAGTGCATATAGCACACCCGCATCCGTTGTCAAGCAGCTAAGAGCTGACGTTACCTGGGGACAGCGAGTCGACCAGCGAGGCCAGGAACAAGAAGTCCGAGAGACAAGGGGGCAAGCATGACGCAACAAGTGGCTGTTGCCGGCCCGTCAACCAGTAAGTGATTTTAATATTTTAGCTTTTAAGATTTTTATGCCGAGCGCTTAATAACGTAAAAGAAAAGTTTATTAAAATCTTGATTTAGAAAATAAAACAAGATAAATTCATTTGATCGAAAAATTAAATTTGTAGTAATATTAAAATTGATTACGGTTAAAAAGAAAAAAAAACAATTAAAGACATAATTATCCAAATAAATTGATAGTAAAAGTTAGCAAAAAATTTTTTTTGAAATTCAGCGAAAGAGATGCGATTTTGCTGGTGAATTCCCGGAAGGACAGAGAAATCCCGCCAAAAAAGGGGGGAGGTAGCGCGTCAAAGATGGCCGCTGCAAGAGACTAGAGGAAAGGAAGCGCGGACACGAAGTCGCGCGCCGCATGTTGGCAAGCTACGGGGTTCACAAGACGAACCCCAGCGACAATGGCCGATCAAGCTGCACGCACGAGGCAGCGGGTTGGTCGTGCGCAGCATTCATGCAGCAGAGAGAGTTAGAGAGAGAGAGGGATAGAGAGGGTGAGAGAAGGACTGTTCGTCGATTCTCTCTTTCTCTTCTCCTTCGTGCAGCAGGCGAGATGCTGTGTGCTTGCGCGTTCGAGTGGCAAGCATAGGCAAGACGGAGAAGCTCGCTGAGCTATAGCTCCCGCCGAGTAGAGCAGCGCAGCTCTCCGATTATTTTTGTCTTCGTCTCTCTCGTGCGACGGGCGCACCGTTGTGTACTCGCGCATCTACGCAGCCGGACTATGGTTAGATAGAAGTATACTGCGTTACCGACACAGAGTCGAACTATGATCGGTTGTATAATAATTTAATTAATTAACTAGATTAATACGTAAACAAATAAAGATAATTTAGTTTAATAAGATAAAAAGTTAACGAATAAAGATAATTCAAATTAACAAGATTAAAAAATAATATAATAAATAAATATAACTTAGGTTGTCAAGGTGACATCGACCCCCTTGCCACCAACAGAAGTCCCTAGAAGACGGGTAAACAGTCTTCTCGATATTGACATCGACATGAGGCCAGATACCAGTGACTCTGTAGGCCCGACGAGAAGGAGAAGGGCTTCAGAGGATGGGGAGATTTCTGAGGGCTCATCGGAAGTTGACGCACCTGGCATTGAAGCAGGTGACAATCGCAATGAGGTAACACATCCGACTCAGACTATCCGAAAATCGAAGAACTTCAGATTCCTGGAGGGTCGCTGGTTCGGATCCTGCAGTGAAAGGGTAAGATACGATGCCAAAGCATCAGAAAGTTTGTCAAAAGATAATTTAACCATGAGTTTGATTAATGAATTAGTTGAAAGTAAAATTAAACTAATTTTAAATGAAAAGGAAATAGAAAAGAGTAAATAAATGAGAGAAAACAGTGTAACTAGCTTAACTGATCAATTGAAAATAGAACTTTCGAATAGAGACAATCAAATATCTAGAAATTACAAACTGACTGCAAATTCAAAGTTTGAAATGTTTGAAGGTTTTCTAAAATCGGAGTTAAGAATTAAGAAATGGTCTTACATCTTGGAAGAGAACCCCAGTCTCTCACTAGATGAGCAAAAGATTGTAGATGACAAATTCAAAGTTCGCGACATTATAATTAACCGGTTTGATACCGTGTATTACAACAGATTATTAACTTGTCCGAATCAAAAGAGATTTTGACAAAATTAAAAGAAGTTAAAAGAATTGAAACACGTACCACAAGTATAACTGCTAGAAAAGATCTACTATCTTTGAAATATCAACTTGGCAAAGAGTCAGCATCTGATTTTTATGATAAATTCCAAGAAAAAGTAAGAGTGTTTGAAAATATACCTGATGCAGGTGAATTATCAGAAAAAGAAAAGAGGGATTATTTATTCAAACTGTAGCAGGGGCTGTTCCCGAGATAATTACAGCAGACTGCGTGTATAAAGAAACTACGACCGAAGAAATGTCGTGCAATCAACTGAAAAACTTTTTATTACAGATTGATGCTTCAAGGACAAGCAGAGACGGCAGATTTGCAGAGGTTGTGGCATGGATGGCCACATCCAACAAAATTGCTCACACCCGGGTAAACGGGTGTGTTACAATTGCCAAAAACTTGGCAGCCATCTGGCCAGCGAGTGCCGGAAGAGAAAGGCGGATGAATTTGCGACAAAACCATCGGAGCCCAAAAGAGGTCCATGGAACTCCCATAGAGGGAATAAGGCTACCAGCTCGGCTGGTAAAGACTGGTGACCATCCAAAGCGACAGCTCCAGCTAGATCTGACTGGAGGGCAGGTCCATCAACCTCAACGAAAAGCACGAGAGGTGGTTACTCCAACGGAGGTCGAGGACGTGGTCGAGCTCAGAGGAGAGGACAGAGGCGAAATTCTGAAGGTGGAGAGAAGCCAAACTGGGCGTCCTCTCTTCAGGCAATAGCCAGCAATTACGAAGGAATCAATGATAAAAATTGTATAAATAATAAAAGCAACATGTTGGTAGAATTTATAGCAGATTCGGGTGCGACTGAGCATCTAAGTAATACTAAAATGTATTTTGATGAATTCGATAGTAAAACTAAATCGCAAATAGAAGGTGCCAAAAAGGAAAGTAGTTTTATAACATCTGGCATAGGAAAAACTGAAATTGTAACTAGAGATAATAATACCTACACTCTGAATAATATTTTGTATTCTCGAGAATTGTCAAATAACTTGTTATCACTAAGGCGTTCTGTCGATCAGGGCTTAGAGATATACTTGAACAGTAAAAAAATAGATATTTATGACCCAGAATTAAATAAAACAATCATAACAGGAAATTATGAAAAACCATTTTGGACTTTGAAGTTAGTTATGAAAGACAAATCTAGAGAAATAGATAAAAACCAATTAGATCCAAAAGTAAAAAAGTTTTATAACACTACAAGCAAGAAAAATATAGAGAATATAGAAAGCCAGAATGTTAGAAAAGAAAAAGAATCTAACAAAACTGACATACAATCGAGGAAGAAGGGGACAGAAAATGAATTCTTGAACACGTCAGAAAACAGAAAAACGCATATATTAAATGGCGAAAACAATTAAATAAAAGAAAGTAAGACAATAGAGTCTGAACAAACAGCTAACAAATCTAAAATCAGTAATTTTTCAGAAGCCATGATGTGGCTTGGATTAGACTTGGTAATGTATCAAAAACTTATCTTTTAGCAATTGCAAAGATTAATAGTAACATAATTAACTTTGAAAATATAGTTAAAGATACGACGATTCAAGAGTGCGAGATCTGTCTCCAGGAGAATAGCACTAAGCTACCGTTTGTGAAAATTATAATGAGAGCCAATAAACCGTTGCAAATTGTACATGGTGATACTATGGGTCCAATAAGTCCAGTGTCTCACCCTGGAAAGCATAAATTTGTTTTAGTTCTAATAGACGATGCCACACGAGCGGCACTGGCATCCCCAATACAATGTAAGTCAGATGTGCCCGAATTTATAGAATCATTTGTTAGAAGCATGCGAAATCTGATCGGATCTGATGAAAAATTGTGCTATCTGAGTGTGATAGGGGGACAGAATTTACGAGTCAGGCCACACAAAATGTTCTGGATAAATATGGCGCTGAATTACAATTAGCATGTCCTGATACACCGCAACACAATGGTGTTGCTGAAAGGTTCAACAGAACACTAGAAAACAAGGTTAGAGTCATGATGCTTGATTCAGGTTTACCGCATTCTTATTGGGATCTCGCGGTAAAAGCGGCAGTATATATTTACAATAGAACTCCGCATAAATCGATTAACATGAAAACACCTTTGAGTGAAATTCTCACTAGTCAATCAGATTGTTTAAACCAAATCAAGCGTTTTGGCTGCTCAGCGTATATAAAAATATCTCGAAACACTGACACCAAATTCTCTCCTCAGGCTATACAAGGTTTCTTGGTAGGGTATCTGAGTACAGGATATACCATACTCGTGCCGGAAGAAAACAAACTATATGATAGTAAACATGTAAGATTTGTAGAAAACCAGACATAAAAAGACAAACACACTGTTAGCGACAGGACAGAGTTAAGCTTTACAGAATCATCAAAAATCGTTGATTTAAATAGCCAGAGCCTTGAGCACACAGCTGAGAATCAAATAGAAGTCATAGAGACAAAAAGAAAGAGGGGTAGACCTAAAAAGAACACAGAAGTCATGTTCTTTCTGTGTGAAATACCCTAAAATGAAAATGTGGAATACGTCCACGAGCTTAGTGATTTAAAATATCATGCTCTTCTAGCTAAAATCCACAGACTTACAGAGAAGCTGTAAATTCAGTAGAAAGCGAACACTGGATAGAAGCTATTAGAACTGAGTTAGATTCGATTAGAAATAAACAAGTTTATACTGTAGTGGAAAGATCTAAGATACCAGTGGGAAATAATAAACCCAATATTATTGATTCGAGATGGGTATTTAAAAGAAAAATAGATGATAAAGAAGAAACAAAGTATAAAGGTAGACTGGTTATACGTGGTTTCAAAGATAGAAACATTTACGATTTGCGCGAGACATATGCTCCTGTGTCAAGAATATCTTTGATTAGAGCTTTCTTTGCTATAGCTAACAAGTTCAATTATAAAATACGACAACTCGATGTCGAAACTGCATTTCTTTATGGAGAACTATCAGAGGATATATATTTAGAAATACCAGAGGGAGTGTTGATAGATAGGGACACTAGAAAACGTTTTGTATGGAAACTAAACAAATCTCTCTATGGGTTAAAAATAAGTCCAAAGAAATGGAATGATAAGTTTACTGGTGTAATGACGAATCTCGGTTTCAATTCAAGTGATATAGATCCGTATTTATATATTCAACAGACTAATATAGGAATTGTATTAGCGATCTTATATGTTGATGATATACTACTTGCAAGCCCGAATGGCAACGTTTTGAATGACATAAGTAGAAAACTGAGCCTAGAGTTCAAAATTAAAGATTTAGGGAGTCCTAAGGAATTTTTAGGCATAAAGATAGAAAGAGATTTTCAAAAACAAGTAATAAAATTAAATCAAACTAAATTTGTTGACAAAATGCTGAGTAGATTCGGTTTTGATAAATGTAGACCGGTAAATACCCCTATGAAGCCTAGTGATGTCACGAGCCGTGATAGGAAAGAGAGGGAGGAAAATGAATATGTAGAGGAGCGTATACCTAATAGATTATACAGAGAAGCTGTTGGATTATTGTTATACTTAGCTAGCGCGACTAGACCGGACATTTCGTACGCAGTAAATGTGCTCAGTAGGCATCAAGTCAATCCTACAATTTTTGAATGGAATATGGTGAAAAGAGTATTTCAGTATCTGACAGTATGAATTGGTATTCAGTAATATATCAAACGATATGATAGCTTATTCGGATGCCAGCTTATCAGACTGTAAAGATTCCTTGGCGACTTGTGGATACGTAATTAAGTTGTTTGGAAACTCTGTAGCCTGGAGGAATCACAAACAACAGAGCGTTGCTCTATCCACTTGTCATGCAGAATATGTGGCTATGAGCGAGACTTGCCAAGAGGCTATGTCATTGCACAATTCTGTACAAATAATGCTAGAAAGAAACTTGTTTCCCATTACTTTGTATTGCGATAACATGTCAGCCATCTCAAGTGCGAAAGTGAGTGGTAACAATAGACTGAGAGACATGGTGGAACGGAGAGAACACTATGTGAAAGAATGCGTGAATAAAAATTTTATTAAACTAGATTGGGTAAACTCTAAAAATCTACTTGCCGACATATTCACGAAAGCTCTAACAGTTCATTTGCATGATGAATTAACTCTTAATATAATGAATATGAAATTATAAAATTAATGATTTACATTTCCGTTTGTTTAGACTCCTCGGAGGAAGAGGAGACCACCCAGTTTGACGACGAGGAATCATGGGACTAAAAGAGTTCCGCAAGTGAGAGGGAGTGATGGATTTAGCATAGTAAATCGGCACTTGCTGCACTACGCATAGAGCGTGTGGCGCGCATGCGCGCACTCTCTTCCCCTTCTCCATCGTCAACGTTTTTCCTCTGCCTTCGGTTGTACGCTGCGTGACGCCGCCGCTCATCGACAGAGCTTGAAGCACCGGGTTACCTCGCCTTTCTTTTCTACGTTTCGTTAGGTCTTATTATTTAATAAAGCTTCGGTGCTTAACTATATACACCTGGTCTTATACTTTCGTCCACCTCACTACCTGATCCCTTCAATAAAAGTAACTTTCTAATAGTGACCGGAATTGTACCAAGGCTAACCAGTATTACCCTTTGATATGGGATGAACCCGGTCAAAATGCTTTTTTTATTTCGACTTAAAACTTCGATACCTTAAATTTTTATATTAAACTAATAAGAAATATTTAAAGTCAATGGTTTGAACTAACATAATAATTATTTAAAGTTAAAAAAACAATTTGATAGTGGAAATAACAAGCACGTTTGCTTAGGTGACCGGTAATACCCCATCCTCCCCTACTATATTACACATTATTCTTTCAGGTCTATACATATTTTAACGATAGGCGATCGAGTGGAATTTTCCACCAACGAGGTCCTCACAACACTACAGTAGTCCTCGTCTCTGCAGTTCGTTCGATTGGATTCTCAAGAGCCTCGCTTGGTCTCTCAGCGAATGAGTGCGGAAACTGTGGCGGCAGCAATGCGCCGTGACTCTGCCCATGAATGGAGTTGCCTGATGCTGTGGCGCTCTCTCTCTCTCTCTCTCTCTCTCTCTCTCTCTCTCTCTCTCTCTCAACTGTACAAGTCTAGATAGGCCCGCGCACGTCAGTGCTCGTCGCTGTCTTGCAGCTCCATAACCTTATCGACGGCAGACAACTGCGGTTATGGGTCGACTAGGTGGATTCACACAAACACATGCACCAATATCCACATACTCTCTCTCTCTCTCTCTCTCTCTCTCTCTCTCACGCACACACAAGTAAAAATCACTTGTGGGAAAGGTGCGCCGGTGCCTACTGCTCGGCCGCAAGATGACCCTGCGGGCTCGTGCTGGTAGGTCCGGATCACGGTTGGGTGGTGTCTCGGGGCTCGCGCAAATCCGGGCTTCACGCAGTGCCGGGTCCGCGGCTTGATGGCTGCACAGCGACCGGGCGGGAGAGGAGGCGAGTCAGAAACCTCATTGGAATTCTGAGGCAAGTGGCCAGGTGGGAAGGTGACCCAGAAATTCTATGAGAGTTCCAGCGCATGTAGGGGGAGGTGAGCAAGAAACCCGGTGTCGGTTCTGGCGTAGGTTGCCGGCAGGTGACTCAGTAACCCCATGCCGGTTTTAGCGTACGTGCGCCCGAACCGGCTTCGCTATACTATTCTTACGAAACAATAAATTATATATCTATCCATTCTGCTATTTGTATTATATTAGATTAGTTCAATCAAATTATCTAGACTCATTCTGTCATTTAAATGCTGTAAGTTCTATTTTTTTAAGATTAATAAATGTTCAATAAAACAAAAATCATATAAGCAATAAAAGGAAAGTAATTATAAAGGTCAAAGCTCTCATACATAAATTTAGAATCATCACTCAACAGTTTCTTTCTTATTAGCATGACATCATATAAACTGTAATCATTCCGTCACCGGATCATCAATATTTAGTGGTGACAGTTAAGATAATCACCAGATTACATATAAACAACACGTCTAAAAGGTTTTGGCACGTTTGTCACGTCGCAATTTACCAACAGTATAATAGGTAAACTAGGCAAGTTTTGGTTCACTTCAGGTTCCTATCTTCCCGATCAAGGGTTCATGTCCAGGCTACACCATGAATCTTCCTAACACACCGAGTAACCCTAGTACCGATCTCGATCGGTGACCCAAGAATCTACTTTACCGACCGAGTGACGGGATATTAAAATTTTGAAATTCAAAATTCGAATTTTTTACGCTAGATGACGTTGCAATATGTCGAGATATTCAAATTATCATCTGTGTAGGTAACCCAACAGTCTTGCTCAAAAGTTAACTCAGGTACCTGCCTCACCGACTGAGATGCGGGAAATTCAAATTCTAAAATTAATATTTCTAATTACCGACGCCAGAGGGCGTTTCCAGATGGCGGTGAATTCGAATATTGAATTGATGACTACGTTGGTACCCATGTACTGAATACCCATCACTAGAGGGCGTGCGGCGGGAAATTCAAGATTAATAATTCATATTTCTAATTAAGAACAATAAAGTAAACAAAATGGTAGGAAAATTAAATTACCTAATTGATATACTAGCGAAAAGCGAGTTTCTAACCTAGCTTTCTTCTGCCTACATCTAGAGAGAGTCAAAGTAGTACCCACATACAAGGGGGTCCAAATGATGTCCATTTTACCTGAAATTCTTTCTTTTGTCCAGTTACGAGCGAAAAACGAATTAATAACTTTAAAAAGATTTGTTTCTTCTGCCTATATGTAGAGGAAGTATAAGTAGTACCCCCATACAAAGGGGGCCAAATTTTTGTTCATTTTATATAAAACCCTTTCTTTTGTCCAGTTAAACGCGAAACACGAATTCCTAACCTCAAAAACATTTCTTTTTGCTTATATGTAGAGGGAGTAAAAGTAGTACCCAAATACAAGGAGGTCAAAATGTCGTACATTTTACTTAAAACCCTTTCTTTTGTCCAATTACGAGCGAAAAACACATTCCTAACTTCAAAAAGATTTTTTTCGTCTGCATATATATAGAGGGAGTCATAATAGTATCCCCATAAATGGGGGTCAAAATTTTGTCCATTTTACCTAAAATCCTTTCTTCCGTTGAGTTACAAGCAAAAAAACTAATTCCTAACCTTAAAATCGAAAATTTTGGAAATTCAACGTTACTAATCGATAGAGGATATTGAGACGAATCGATAACTGAGGGTGATCGTATGTTACAATCTCAGGGGTGGGCGCTTCAAGGTGGGTTGGAAATTCAATATTGGGATCTGACACGGGAGGTGGAGGTAAGGGCTTGTATGCCATCTGTTTGATCACGTGAGAATGTCTAAACCGATCATTTACGTGAACTTATGGGTCTCAATTGATACAGCTCTAATCCACCCGATCACAGATCCCAATAGAGTAAAAATAATCAAGTTGTACCTTTCCGACCGATAGCCGTAGTTTTGTACCGCCGGTAAGGGATGATGGAATAATGTATCCTCCTGAACTCTGTATCAAACTCTTTATTTTATTTATGTAGCACCAGTTTACGTTCAATCCCTTCTCTTAATTTTGAAAGATCAATCGAAGATTTATCGTGTTTTAGAGCACTTTTTATGCATCCTATTTATAGTCGAAATTCCTCTAGAATCTACAAATTCTAAGAAAAATAAACTTGTTCTCTTGTAACAAGAGAGTTTTGAAGAGTGTGTTCTCCCCCCCCCCCCCCCCACCGCTATGTACTTGAAGTGTCGAACGTCAGAATAAGACGAAAATAATAAAAAAAAATTTTTTGATTTAATATTTTATTCTGACAGATACATGCGAAATATGAACTAAAACGGCTTTAAAAAAATTTCTAACCCCTAATTCGAACCGAAATCCCTTGAAACAGGGGTTGGAAGGTGGTAAACATAGGTAAAAAAATTCTAACTTGGCCTAATAAAAGTCTTACGGTTTTCTACTTTACACATATCCTCATTACGATAGAATACACTTACAAAAAAAATGTCAACCCTTAAATCATCCCGGAAGCCCTTCAAATAGGGGTCGCAATTAGGGTAAATATAGATAAAAAATTCTAACTTGGCCTAATAAAAGTCTTACGGTTTTCTACCATACACATATCCTCATTACGATAGAATACACTAACAAAAAAAATTTCAACCCCTAACTCATCCCGGAAGCCCTTCAAATAGGGGTTGGAAGGTGGTAAAAATAGGTAAAAAAATTCTAACTTGGCCTAATAAAAGTCTTACGGTTTTCTACTTTACACATATCCTCATTACGATAGAATACACTTATGAAAACAATGTCAACCCTTAACTCGTCTCGGAAGCCCTTCAAATAGAGGTAGGAAGTGGGTGAATATAGGTAAAAAAATTCTAACTTGGCCTAATAAAAGTCTTACGGTTTTCTACTATACACATATCCTCATTACGATAGAATACACTAACAAAAAAAATTTCAACCCCTAACTCATCCCGGAAGCCCTTCAAATAGGGGTTGGAAGGTGGTAAACATAGGTAAAAAAATTCTAACTTGGCCTAATAAAAGTCTTACGGTTTTCTACTTTACACATACCCTCATCAGGATAGAATACACTTACAAAAAAAATTACAAACCGTAAATCATCCCGGAAGCCCTTCAAATAGGGGTCGCAATGGGGGTAAATATAGATAAAAAATTCTAACTTGGCCTAATAAAAGTCTTACGGTTTTCTACTTTACACATATCCTCATTACGATAGAATACACTTATAAAAAAAATGTCAACCCTTAAATCATCACGGAAGCCCTTCAAATAGGGGTCGCAATGGGGGTAAATATAGGTAAAAAAATTCTAACTTGGCCTAATAAAAGTCTTACGGTTTTCTACTTCATACATACCCTCATTAGGATAGAATACACTTACAAAAAAAATTACAACCCTTAAATCATCCCGGAAGCCATTCAAATAGGGGTCGCAATGGGGGTAAATATAGATAAAAAATTCTAACTTGGCCTAATAAAAGTCTTACGGTTTTCTACTATACACATATCCTCAGTACGATAGAATACACTTATAAAAAAATGTCAACCCCTAACTCGTCCCGGAAGCCGTTTAAATAGGGGTCGCAATGTGGGTAAATATAGAGAAAAAATTCTAACTTGGCTTAATAAAAGTCTTACGGTTTTCTACTTTACACATATCCTCATTATAATAGAATACACTAACAAAAAAATGTCAATCCTAACTCGTCCCGGAAGCCCATCAAATAGGGGTTGGAAGGTGGTAAACATAAGTAAAAAAATTCTAATTTGGCCTAATAAAAGTCTTACGGTTTTCTACTTTACACATATTCTCATTAGGATAGAATACACTTACAAAAAAAATTACAACCCTTAACTCGTCCCGGAAGCCCTTCAAATAGGGGTTGGAAGTGGGTGAATATAGGTACAAAAATTCTAACTTGGCCTAATAAAAGTCTTACGGTTTTCTACTTCATACATACCCTCGTTAGGATAGAATACACTTACAAAAAAAATTACAACCCTTAAATCATCCCGGTAGCCCTTCAAATAGGGGTCGCAATGGGAGTAAATATAGATAAAAAATTCTAACTTGGCCTAATAAAAGTCTTACGGTTTTCTACTATACACATATCCTCATTACGATAGAATACAGTTATAAAAAAAATGTCAACCCCTAACTCGTCCCTGAAGCCCTTCAAATAGAGGTTGGAACGAGGTAAATATAGATAAAAGATTCTAACTTGGCCTAATAAAAGTCTTACGGTTTTCTACTTTACACATATTCTCATTGCGATAGAATACACTTATAAAAAAAATGTCAACCCCTAACTCGTCCCGGAAGCCGTTTAAATAGGGGTTGGAAGGGGGTGAATATAGGTAAAAAAATTGTAACATGGCCTAATAAAAGTTTTACGGTTTTCTACTTCGTACATACCCTCATTGTAATAGAATACACTTATAATAAAAATTTTAAACCCTAACTCGTCCCGGAAGCCCTTCAAATAAGGGTTGAAAGGTGGTAAACATAGGTAAAAAAATTCTAACTTGGCCTAATAAAAGTCTTACGGTTTTCTACTATACACATATCCTCCTTACGATAGAATACACTTATAAAAAAATGTCAACCCCTAACTCGTCCCGGAAGCCGTTTAAATAGGGGTCGCAATGGGGGTAAATTTAGAGAAAAAATTCTAACTTGGCCTAATAAAAGTCTTACGGTTTTCTACTTTACACATATCCTCATTACGATAGAATACACATATGCAAAAAATGTCAACCCCTAACTCGTCCCGGAAGCCGTTTAAATAGGGGTCGCAATGTGGGTAAATATAGAGAAAAAATTCTAACTTGGCCTAATAAAAGTCTTACGGTTTTCTACTATACACATATCCTCATTACGATAGAATACACTTATAAAAAAATGTCAATCCCTAACTCTTCCCGGAAGCCGTTTAAATTGGGGTTAGAAGGAGGTAAATATAGGTAAAAAATCTAACTTGGCTTAATAAAAGTCTTACGGTTTTCTACTTTAAACATATCCTCATTATAATAGAATACACTAACAAAAAAATGTCAATCCTAACTCGTCCCGGAAGCCCATCAAATAGGGGTTGGAAGGTGGTAAACATAAGTAAAAAAATTCTAATTTGGCCTAATAAAAGTCTTACGGTTTTCTACTTTACACATATTCTCATTAGGATAGAATACACTTACAAAAAAAATTACAACCCTTAACTCGTCCCGGAAGCCCTTCAAATAGGGGTTGGAAGTGGGTGAATATAGGTACAAAAATTCTAACTTGGCCTAATAAAAGTCTTACGGTTTTCTACTTCATACATACCCTCGTTAGGATAGAATACACTTACAAAAAAAATTACAACCCTTAAATCATCCCGGTAGCCCTTCAAATAGGGGTCGCAATGGGAGTAAATATAGATAAAAAATTCTAACTTGGCCTAATAAAAGTCTTACGGTTTTCTACTATACACATATCCTCATTACGATAGAATACAGTTATAAAAAAAATGTCAACCCCTAACTCGTCCCGGAAGCCCTTCAAATAGAGGTTGGAACGAGGTAAATATAGGTAAAAGATTCTAACTTGGCCTAATAAAAGTCTTACGGTTTTCTACTTTACACATATTCTCATTGCGATAGAATACACTTATAAAAAAAATGTCAACCCCTAACTCGTCCCGGAAGCCGTTTAAATAGGGGTTGGAAGGGGGTGAATATAGGTAAAAAAATTGTAACATGGCCTAATAAAAGTTTTACGGTTTTCTACTTCGTACATACCCTCATTGTAATAGAATACACTTATAATAAAAATTTTAAACCCTAACTCGTCCCGGAAGCCCTTCAAATAAGGGTTGAAAGGTGGTAAACATAGGTAAAAAAATTCTAACTTGGCCTAATAAAAGTCTTACGGTTTTCTACTATACACATATCCTCCTTACGATAGAATACACTTATAAAAAAATGTCAACCCCTAACTCGTCCCGGAAGCCGTTTAAATAGGGGTCGCAATGGGGGTAAATTTAGAGAAAAAATTCTAACTTGGCCTAATAAAAGTCTTACGGTTTTCTACCATACACATATCCTCATTACGATAGAATACACTAACAAAAAAAATTTCAACCCCTAACTCATCCCGGAAGCCCTTCAAATAGGGGTTGGAAGGTGGTAAACATAGGTAAAAAAATTCTAACTTGGCCTAATAAAAGTCTTACGGTTTTCTACTTTACACATATCCTCATTACGATAGAATACACTTATGAAAACAATGTCAACCCTTAACTCGTCTCGGAAGCCCTTCAAATAGAGGTTGGAAGTGGGTGAATATAGGTAAAAAAATTCTAACTTGGCCTAATAAAAGTCTTACGGTTTTCTACTATACACATATCCTCATTACGATAGAATACACTAACAAAAAAAATTTCAACCCCTAACTCATCCCGGAAGCCCTTCAAATAGGGGTTGGAAGGTGGTAAACATAGGTAAAAAAATTCTAACTTGGCCTAATAAAAGTCTTACGGTTTTCTACTTTACACATACCCTCATCAGGATAGAATACACTTACAAAAAAAATTACAAACCGTAAATCATCCCGGAAGCCCTTCAAATAGGGGTCGCAATGGGGGTAAATATAGATAAAAAATTCTAACTTGGCCTAATAAAAGTCTTACGGTTTTCTACTTTACACATATCCTCATTACGATAGAATACACTTATAAAAAAAATGTCAACCCTTAAATCATCACGGAAGCCCTTCAAATAGGGGTCGCAATTGGGGTAAATATAGGTAAAAAAATTCTAACTTGGCCTAATAAAAGTCTTACGGTTTTCTACTTCATACATACCCTCATTAGGATAGAATACACTTACAAAAAAAATTACAACCCTTAAATCATCCCGGAAGCCATTCAAATAGGGGTCGCAATGGGGGTAAATATAGATAAAAAATTCTAACTTGGCCTAATAAAAGTCTTACGGTTTTCTACTATACACATATCCTCAGTACGATAGAATACACTTATAAAAAAATGTCAACCCCTAACTCGTCCCGGAAGCCGTTTAAATAGGGGTCGCAATGTGGGTAAATATAGAGAAAAAATTCTAACTTGGCCTAATAAAAGTCTTACGGTTTTCTACTATACACATATCCTCATTACGATAGAATACACTTATAAAAAAATGTCAATCCCTAACTCTTCCCGGAAGCCGTTTAAATTGGGGTTAGAAGGAGGTAAATATAGGTAAAAAATCTAACTTGGCTTAATAAAAGTCTTACGGTTTTCTACTTTACACATATCCTCATTATAATAGAATACACTAACAAAAAAATGTCAATCCTAACTCGTCCCGGAAGCCCATCAAATAGGGGTTGGAAGGTGGTAAACATAAGTAAAAAAATTCTAATTTGGCCTAATAAAAGTCTTACGGTTTTCTACTTTACACATATTCTCATTAGGATAGAATACACTTACAAAAAAAATTACAACCCTTAACTCGTCCCGGAAGCCCTTCAAATAGGGGTTGGAAGTGGGTGAATATAGGTACAAAAATTCTAACTTGGCCTAATAAAAGTCTTACGGTTTTCTACTTCATACATACCCTCGTTAGGATAGAATACACTTACAAAAAAAATTACAACCCTTAAATCATCCCGGTAGCCCTTCAAATAGGGGTCGCAATGGGAGTAAATATAGATAAAAAATTCTAACTTGGCCTAATAAAAGTCTTACGGTTTTCTACTATACACATATCCTCATTACGATAGAATACAGTTATAAAAAAAATGTCAACCCCTAACTCGTCCCGGAAGCCCTTCAAATAGAGGTTGGAACGAGGTAAATATAGATAAAAGATTCTAACTTGGCCTAATAAAAGTCTTACGGTTTTCTACTTTACACATATTCTCATTGCGATAGAATACACTTATAAAAAAAATGTCAACCCCTAACTCGTCCCGGAAGCCGTTTAAATAGGGGTTGGAAGGGGGTGAATATAGGTAAAAAAATTGTAACATGGCCTAATAAAAGTTTTACGGTTTTCTACTTCGTACATACCCTCATTGTAATAGAATACACTTATAATAAAAATTTTAAACCCTAACTCGTCCCGGAAGCCCTTCAAATAAGGGTTGAAAGGTGGTAAACATAGGTAAAAAAATTCTAACTTGGCCTAATAAAAGTCTTACGGTTTTCTACTATACACATATCCTCCTTACGATAGAATACACTTATAAAAAAATGTCAACCCCTAACTCGTCCCGGAAGCCGTTTAAATAGGGGTCGCAATGGGGGTAAATTTAGAGAAAAAATTCTAACTTGGCCTAATAAAAGTCTTACGGTTTTCTACTTTACACATATCCTCATTACGATAGAATACACATATGCAAAAAATGTCAACCCCTAACTCGTCCCGGAAGCCGTTTAAATAGGGGTCGCAATGTGGGTAAATATAGAGAAAAAATTCTAACTTGGCCTAATAAAAGTCTTACGGTTTTCTACTATACACATATCCTCATTACGATAGAATACACTTATAAAAAAATGTCAATCCCTAACTCTTCCCGGAAGCCGTTTAAATTGGGGTTAGAAGGAGGTAAATATAGGTAAAAAATCTAACTTGGCTTAATAAAAGTCTTACGGTTTTCTACTTTAAACATATCCTCATTATAATAGAATACACTAACAAAAAAATGTCAATCCTAACTCGTCCCGGAAGCCCATCAAATAGGGGTTGGAAGGTGGTAAACATAAGTAAAAAAATTCTAATTTGGCCTAATAAAAGTCTTACGGTTTTCTACTTTACACATATTCTCATTAGGATAGAATACACTTACAAAAAAAATTACAACCCTTAACTCGTCCCGGAAGCCCTTCAAATAGGGGTTGGAAGTGGGTGAATATAGGTACAAAAATTCTAACTTGGCCTAATAAAAGTCTTACGGTTTTCTACTTCATACATACCCTCGTTAGGATAGAATACACTTACAAAAAAAATTACAACCCTTAAATCATCCCGGTAGCCCTTCAAATAGGGGTCGCAATGGGAGTAAATATAGATAAAAAATTCTAACTTGGCCTAATAAAAGTCTTACGGTTTTCTACTATACACATATCCTCATTACGATAGAATACAGTTATAAAAAAAATGTCAACCCCTAACTCGTCCCGGAAGCCCTTCAAATAGAGGTTGGAACGAGGTAAATATAGGTAAAAGATTCTAACTTGGCCTAATAAAAGTCTTACGGTTTTCTACTTTACACATATTCTCATTGCGATAGAATACACTTATAAAAAAAATGTCAACCCCTAACTCGTCCCGGAAGCCGTTTAAATAGGGGTTGGAAGGGGGTGAATATAGGTAAAAAAATTGTAACATGGCCTAATAAAAGTTTTACGGTTTTCTACTTCGTACATACCCTCATTGTAATAGAATACACTTATAATAAAAATTTTAAACCCTAACTCGTCCCGGAAGCCCTTCAAATAAGGGTTGAAAGGTGGTAAACATAGGTAAAAAAATTCTAACTTGGCCTAATAAAAGTCTTACGGTTTTCTACTATACACATATCCTCCTTACGATAGAATACACTTATAAAAAAATGTCAACCCCTAACTCGTCCCGGAAGCCGTTTAAATAGGGGTCGCAATGGGGGTAAATTTAGAGAAAAAATTCTAACTTGGCCTAATAAAAGTCTTACGGTTTTCTACTTTACACATATCCTCATTACGATAGAATACACTTATGCAAAAAATGTCAATCCTTAACTCGTCCCGGAAGCCCTTCAAATAGGGGTTGGAAGTGGGTGAATATAGGTAAAAAAATTCTAACTTGGCCTAATAAAAGTCTTACGGTTTTCTACTTCATACATACCCTCATTACGATAGAATACACTAACAAAAAAAATTTCAACCCCTAACTCATCCCGGAAGCCCTTCAAATAGGGGTTGGAAGGTGGTAAACATAGGTAAAAAAATTCTAACTTGGCCTAATAAAAGTCTTACGGTTTTCTACTTTACACATACCCTCATCAGGATAGAATACACTTACAAAAAAAATTACAAACCGTAAATCATCCCGGAAGCCCTTCAAATAGGGGTCGCAATGGGGGTAAATATAGATAAAAAATTCTAACTTGGCCTAATAAAAGTCTTACGGTTTTCTACTTTACACATATCCTCATTACGATAGAATACACTTATAAAAAAAATGTCAACCCTTAAATCATCACGGAAGCCCTTCAAATAGGGGTCGCAATGGGGGTAAATATAGGTAAAAAAATTCTAACTTGGCCTAATAAAAGTCTTACGGTTTTCTACTTCATACATACCCTCATTAGGATAGAATACACTTACAAAAAAAATTACAACCCTTAAATCATCCCGGAAGCCATTCAAATAGGGGTCGCAATGGGGGTAAATATAGATAAAAAATTCTAACTTGGCCTAATAAAAGTCTTACGGTTTTCTACTATACACATATCCTCATTACGATAGAATACACTTATAAAAAAATGTCAATCCCTAACTCTTCCCGGAAGCCGTTTAAATTGGGGTTAGAAGGAGGTAAATATAGGTAAAAAATCTAACTTGGCTTAATAAAAGTCTTACGGTTTTCTACTTTACACATATCCTCATTATAATAGAATACACTAACAAAAAAATGTCAATCCTAACTCGTCCCGGAAGCCCATCAAATAGGGGTTGGAAGGTGGTAAACATAAGTAAAAAAATTCTAATTTGGCCTAATAAAAGTCTTACGGTTTTCTACTTTACACATATTCTCATTAGGATAGAATACACTAACAAAAAAATGTCAACCCTTAACTCGTCCCGGAAGCCCTTCAAATAGGGGTTCGAAGTGGGTGAATATAGGTACAAAAATTCTAACTTGGCCTAATAAAAGTCTTACGGTTTTCTACTTCATACATACCCTCGTTAGGATAGAATACACTTACAAAAAAAATTACAACCCTTAAATCATCCCGGTAGCCCTTCAAATAGGGGTCGCAATGGGAGTAAATATAGATAAAAAATTCTAACTTGGCCTAATAAAAGTCTTACGGTTTTCTACTATACACATATCCTCATTACGATAGAATACACTTATAAAAAAATGTCAACCCCTAACTCGTCCCGGAAGCCCTTCAAATAGGGGTTGGAAGTGGGTGAATATAGGTAAAAAAATTCTAACTTGGCCTAATAAAAGTCTTACGGTTTTCTACTATACACATATCCTCATTACGATAGAATACACTTATAAAAAAATGTCAACCCCTAACTCTTCCCGGAAGCCGTTTAAATTGGGGTCGCAATGGGGGTAAATATAGAGAAAAAATTCTAACTTGGCCTAATAAAAGTCTTACGGTTTTCTACTTTACACATATTCTCATTGCGATAGAATACACTTATAATAAAAATGTCAACGCCTAACTCGTCCCGGAAGCCGTATAAATAGGGGTTGGAAGTGGGTGAATATAGGTAAAAAAATTCTAACTTGGCCTAATAAAAGTCTTACGGTTTTCTACTTCATATATACCCTCATTAGGATAGAATACACTTACAAAAAAAATTACAACCCTTAAATCATCCCGGAAGCCCTTCAAATAGGGGTCGCAATGGGGGTAAATATAGATAAAAAATTCTAACTTGGCCTAATAAAAGTCTTACGGTTTTCTACTATACACATATCCTCATTACGATAGAATACAGTTATAAAAAAAATGTCAACCCCTAACTCGTCCCGGAAGCCCTTCAAATAGGGGTCGCAATGGGGGAAATATAGGTAAAAAAATTCTAACTTGGCCTAATAAAAGTCTTACGGTTTTCTACTTCATACATACCCTCATTAGGATATAATACACTTACAAAAAAAATTGCAACCCTTAAATCATCCCGGAAGCCCTTCAAATAGGGGTCGCAATGGGGGTAAATATAGATAAAAAATTCTAACCTGGCCTAGTAAAAGTCTTACGGTTTTCTACTTTACAGATATCCTCATTACGATAGAATACATTTATGAAAAAAATGTCGACCCCTGACTCGTCCCGGAAGCCGTTTAAATAGGGGTCGCAATGGGGGTAAATATAGAGAAAAAATTCTAACTTGGCCTAATAAAAGTCTTACGGTTTTCTACTATACACATATCCTCATTACGATAGAATACACTTATAAAAAAATGTCAACCCCTAATTCGTCCCGGAAGCCCTGCAAATAGGGGTTGGAAGGAGGTAAATATAGGTAAAAAATCTAACTTGGCCTAATAAAAATCTTACGGTTTTCTACTTTACACATATCCTCATTATAATAGAATACACTAACAAAAAAAATGTCAACCCTAACTCGTCCCGGAAGTCCTTCAAATAGGGGTTGGAAGGAGGTAAATATAGGTAAAAAATCTAACTTGGCCGGGGAAGGGCTTCCGGGACGAGTTAAGTTTTAAAATTTTTTTATAAGTGTATTCCATTACAATGAGGGTATGTACGAAGTAGAAAACCGTAAAACTTTTATTAGGCCAAGTTACAATTTTTTTACCTATATTCACCCCCTTCCAACCCCTATTTAAACGGTTTCCGGGACGAGTTAGGCGTTGACATTTTTTTTATAAGTGTATTCTATTGTAATGAGGATATGTGTAAAGTAGAAAACCGTAAGACTTTTATTAGGCCAAGTTAGAATTTTTTTACCTATATTTACCTCCTTCCAACCCCTATTTGAAGGGCTTCCGGGACGAGTTAGGGTTTAAAATTTTTATTATAAGTGTATTCTATTACAATGAGGGTATGTACGAAGTAGAAAACCGTAAAACTTTTATTAGGCCAAGTTACAATTTTTTTACCTATATTCACCCCCTTCCAACCCCTATTTGAACGGCTTCCGGGACGAGTTAAGGGTTGTAATTTTTTTTGTAAATGTATTCTATTGTAATGAGGATATGTGTATAGTAGAAAACCGTAAGACTTTTATTAGGCCAAGTTAGAATTTTGTATCTATATTTACCCCCATTGCGACCCCTATTTGAAGGTCTTCCGGAACGAGTTATGGGTTGACATTTTTTTTATAAGTGTATTCTATCGTAATGAGGATATGTGTAAAGTAGAAAACCGTAAGACTTTTATTAGGCCAAGTTAGAATTTTTTTACCTATGTTTACCACCTTCCAACCCCTATTTTATAATTCTATTATAATGAGGATATGTGTAAAGTAGAACACCGTAAGACTTTTATTAGGCCAAGTTAGAATTTTTTTACCTATGTTTACCACCTTCCAACCCCTATTTGAAGGGTTTCTGGGACGAGTTAGGGGTTGAAATTTTTTTGGTTAGTGTATTCTATTATAACGAGGATATGTGTAAAGTAGGAAACAGTAAGACTTTTATTAGGCCAAGTTAGAATTTTTTTACCTATGTTTACCACCTTCCAACCCCTATTTGAAGAGCTTCCGGGACGAGTTAAGGGTTGACATTTTTTTCATAAGTGTATTCTATCGTAATGAGGATATGTGTAAAGTAGAAAACCGTAAGACTTTTATTAGGCCAAGTTAAAATTTTTTTACCTATGTTTACCACCTCCCAACCCCTATTTGAAGGGCTTCCGGGACGAGTTAGGGGTTGAAATTTTTTTGGTTAGTGTATTCTATTATAATGAGGATATGTGTAAAGTAGAACACCGTAAGACTTTTATTAGGCCAAGTTAGAATTTTTTTACCTATGTTTACCACCTTCCAACCCCTATTTAAACGGCTTCCGGGACGAGTTAAGGGTTGTAATTTTTTTTGTAAGTGTATTCTATTGTAATGAGGATATGTGTATAGTAGAAAACCGTAAGACTTTTATTAGACCAAGTTAGAATTTTTTATCTATATTTACCCACATTGCGACCCCTATTTGAAGGTCTTCCGGGACGAGTTAAGGGTTGACATTTTTTTCATAAGTGTATTCTATCGTAATGAGGATATGTGTAAAGTAGAAAACCGCAAGACTTTTATTAGGCCAAGTTAGAATTTTTTTACCTATGTTTACCACCTCCCAACCCCTATTTGAAGGGCTTCCGGGACGAGTTAGGGGTTGAAATTTTTTTGGTTAGTGTATTCTATTATAATGAGGATCTGTGTAAAGTAGAACACCGAAAGACTTTTATTAGGCCAAGTTAGAATTTTTTTACCTATGTTTACCACCTTCCAACCACTATTTGAAGGGCTTCCGGGACGAGTTAGGGGTTGAAATTCTTTTGGTTAGTGTATTCTATTATAATGAGGATATGTGTAAAGTAGAACACCGTAAGACTTTTATTAGGCCAAGTTAGATTTTCTACCTATATTTACCTCCTTCCAACCCCTATTTGAAGGGCTTCCGGGACGAGTTAGGGTTTAAAATTTTTATTATAAGTGTATTCCATTACAATGAGGGTATGTAAGAAGTAGAAAACCGTAAAACTTTTATTAGGCCAAGTTAGAATTTTTTTACCTATATTCACCCACTTTCAACCCCTATTTGAAGAGCTTCCGGGACGAGTTAAGGGTTGACATTTTTTTCATAAGTGTATTCTATCGTAATGAGGATATGTGTAAAGTAGAAAACCGAAAGACTTTTATTAGGCCAAGTTAGAATTTTTTATCTATATTTACCCCCATTGCGACCCCTATTTGAAGGTCTTCCGGGACGAGTTAAGGGTTGTAATTTTTTTCATAAGTGTATTCTATCGTAATGAGGATATGTGTAAAGTAGAAAACCGTAAGACTTTTATAAGGCCAAGTTAGAATTTTTTTACCTATGTTTACCACCTTCCAACCCCTATTTGAAGGGTTTCCGGGACGAGTTAGGGGTTGAAATTTTTTTGGTTAGTGTACTCTATTATAACGAGGATATGTGTAAAGTAGGAAACAGTAAGACTTTTATTAGGCCAAGTTAGAATTTTTTTACCTATGTTTACCACCTTCCAACCCCTATTTGAAGAGCTTCCGGGACGAGTTAAGGGTTGACATTTTTTTCATAAGTGTATTCTATCGTAATGAGGATATGTGTAAAGTAGAAAACCGTAAGACTTTTATTAGGCCAAGTTAACATTTTTTTACCTATGTTTACCACCTCCCAACCCCTATTTGAAGGGCTTCCGGGACGAGTTAGGGGTTGAAATTTTTTTGGTTAGTGTATTCTATTATAATGAGGATATGTGTAAAGTAGGAAACAGTAAGACTTTTATTAGGCCAAGTTAGAATTTTTTTACCTATGTTTACCACCTTCCAACCCCTATTTGAAGGGCTTCCGGGACGAGTAAGGGTTTAAAATTTTTATTATAAGAGTATTCCATTACAATGAGGGTATGTACGAAGTAGAAAACCGTAAGACTTTTATTAGGCCAAGTTAGAATTTTTTTACCATATTCACCCACTTCCAACCCCTATTTGAAGAGCTTCCGGGACGAGTTAAATGTTGACATTTTTTTCATAAGAGTATTCTATCGTAATGAGGATATGTGCAAAGTAGAAAACCGTAAGACTTTTATTAGGCCAAGTTAAAATTTTTTTACCTATGTTTACCACCTTCCAACCCCTATTTGAAGGGCTTCCGGGACGAGTTAGGGGTTGAAATTTTTTTGGTTAGTGTATTCTATTATAATGAGGATATGTGTAAAGTAGAACACCGTAAGACTTTTATTAGGCCAAGTTAGATTTTCTACCTATATTTACCTCCTTCCAACCCCTATTTGAAGGGCTTCCGGGACGAGTTAGGGTTTAAACTTTTTATTATAAGTGTATTCCATTACAATGAGGGTATGTACGAAGTAGAAAACCGTAAAACTTTTATTAGGCCAAGTTAGAATTTTTTTACCTATATTCACCCACTTCCAACCCCTATTTGAAGAGCTTCCGGGACGTGTTAAGGGTTGACATTTTTTTCATAAGTGTATTCTATCGTAATGAGGATATGTGTAAAGTAGAAAACCGTAAGACTTTTATTAGGCCAAGTTAGAATTTTTTTCCTATGTTTACCACCTTCCAACCCCTATTTGAAGGGCTTCCGGGACGAGTTAGGGGTTGAAATTTTTTTGGTTAGTGTATTCTATTATAATGAGGATATGTGTAAAGTAGAACACCGTAAGACTTTTATTAGGCCAAGTTAGAATTTTTTTACCTATGTTTACCACCTTCCAACCCCTATTTGAAGGGCTTCCGGGACGAGTGAGGGTTTAAAATTTTTATTATAAGAGTATTCCATTACAATGCGGGTATGTACGAAGTAGAAAACCGTAAGACTTTTATTAGGCCAAGTTAGAATTTTTTTACCTATATTCACCCACTTCCAACCCCTATTTGAAGGGCTTCCGGGACGAGTTAAATGTTGACATTTTTTTCATAAGAGTATTCTATCGTAATGAGGATATGTGCAAAGTAGAAAACCGTAAGACTTTTATTAGGCCAAGTTAAATTTTTTTTACCTATGTTTACCACCTTCCAACCCCTATTTGAAGGGCTTCCGGGACGAGTTAGGGGTTGAAATTTTTTTGGTTAGTGTATTCTATTATAATGAGGATATGTGTAAAGTAGAACACCGTAAGACTTTTATTAGGCCAAGTTAGATTTTCTACCTATATTTACCTCCTTCCAACCCCTATTTGAAGGGCTTCCGGGACGAGTTAGGGTTTAAAATTTTTATTATATGTGTATTCCATTACAATGTGGGTATGTACGAAGTAGAAAACCGTAAAACTTTTATTAGGCCAAGTTAGAATTTTTTATCTATATTTACCCCCATTGGGACCCCTATTTGAAGGTCTTCCGGGACGAGTTAAGGGTTGTAATTTTTTTCATAAGTGTATTCTATTTGAAGAGCTTCCGGGACGAGTTAAGGGTAGACATTTTTTTCATAAGTGTATTCTATCGTAATGAGGATATGTGTGAAGTAGAAAACCGTAAGACTTTTATTAGGCCAAGTTAAAATGTTTTTACCTATGTTTACCACCTCCCAACCCCTATTTAATGGGCTTCCGGGACGAGTTAGGGGTTGAAATTTTTTTGGTTAGTGTATTCTATTATAATGAGGATATGTGTAAAGTAGAACACCGTAAGACTTTTATTATTCCAAGTTAGAATTTTTTTCCTATGTTTTCCTCCTTCCAACCCCTATTTGAAGGGCTTCCGGGACGAGTTAGGGTTTAAAATTTTTATTATAAGTGTATTCTATTACAATGAGGGTATGTACGAAGTAGAAAACCGTAAAACTTTTATTAGGCCATGTTACAATTTTTTTACCTATATTCACCCGCTTCCAACTCCTATTTGAACGGCTTCCGGGACGAGTTAAGGGTTGTAATTTTTTTTGTAAGTGTATTCTATTGTAATGAGGATATGTGTATAGTAGAAAACCGTAAGACTTTTATTAGGCCAAGTTAGAATTTTTTATCTATATTTACCCCCATTGCGACCCCTATTTGAAGGTCTTCCGGAACGAGTTAGGGGTTGACATTTTTTTTATAAGTGTATTCTATCGTAATGAGGATATGTGTAAAGTAGAAAACCGTAAGACTTTTATTAGGCCAAGTTAGAATTTTTTTACCTATGTTTACCACCTTCCAACCCCTATTTGAAGGGCTTCCGGGACGAGTGAGGGTTTAAAATTTTTATTATAAGAGTATTCCATTACAATGCGGGTATGTACGAAGTAGAAAACCGTAAGACTTTTATTAGGCCAAGTTAGAATTTTTTTACCTATATTCACCCACTTCCAACCACTATTTGAAGAGCTTCCGGGTCGAGTTAAGGGTTGACATTTTTTTCATAAGTGTATTCTATCGTAATGAGGATATGTGTAAAGTAGAAAACCGTAAGACTTTTATTAGGCCAAGTTAAAATTTTTTTACCTATGTTTACCACCTCCCAACCCCTATTTGAAGGGCTTCCGGGACGAGTTAGGGGTTGAAATTTTTTTGGTTAGTGTATTCTATTATAATGAGGATATGTGTAAAGTAGAACACCGTAAGACTTTTATTAGGCCAAGTTAGAATTTTTTTACCTATGTTTACCACCTTCCAACCCCTATTTGAAGGGCTTCCGGGACGAGTTAGGGGTTGAAATTTTTTTGGTTAGTGTATTCTATTATAATGAGGATACGTGTAAAGTAGAACACCGTAAGACTTTTATTAGGCCAAGTTAGATTTTTTACCTATATTTACCTCCTTCCAATCCCTATTTGAAGGGCTTCCGGGACGAGTAAGGCTTTAAAATTTTTATTATAAGAGTATTCCATTACAATGAGGGTATGTACGAAGTAGAAAACCGTAAGGCTTTTATTTGGCCAAGTTAGAATTTTTTTACCATATTCACCCACTTCCAACCTCTATTTGAAGAGCTTCCGGGACGAGTTAAGGGTTGACATTTTTTTCATAAGTGTATTCTATCGTAATGAGGATATGTGTAAAGTAGAAAACCGTAAGACTTTTATTAGGCCAAGTTAAAATTTTTTACCTATGTTTACCACCTTCCAACCCCTATTTGAAGGGCTTCCGGGACGAGTTAGGGGTTGAAATTTTTTTGGTTAGTGTATTCTATTATAATGAGGATATGTGTAAAGTAGAACACCGTAAGACTCTTATTAGGCCAAGTTAGATTTTCTACCTATATTTACCTCCTTCCAACCCCTATTTGAAGGGCTTCCGGGACGAGTTAGGGTTTAAAATTTTTATTATAAGTGTATTCTATTACAATGAGGGTATGTACGAAGTAGAAAACCGTAAAACTTTTATTAGGCCATGTTACAATTTTTTTACCTATATTCACCCCCTTCCAACCCCTATTTTAACGGCTTCCGGGACGAGTTAGGGGTTGACATTTTTTTTATAAGTGTATTCTATTGTAATGAGGATATGTGTAAAGTAGGAAATAGTAAGACTTTTATTAGGCCAAGTTAGAATTTTTTTACCTATGTTTACCACCTTCCAACCCCTATTTGAAGGGCTTCCGGGACGAGTTAGGGGTTGAAATTTTTTTGGTTAGTGTATTCTATTATAATGAGGATATGTGTGAAGTAGAACACCGTAAGACTTTTATTAGGCCAAGTTAGATTTTTTACCTATGTTTACCACCTTCCAACCCCTATTTGAAGGGCTTCCGGGACGAGTTAGGGGTTGAAATTTTTTTGGTTAGTGTATTCTATTATTATGAGGATATGTGTAAAGTAGAACACCGTAAGACTTTTATTAGGCCAAGTTAGATTTTCTACCTATATTTACCTCCTTCCAACCCCTATTTGAAGGGCTTCCGGGACGAGTTAGGGTTTAAAATTTTTATTATAAGTGTATTCCATTACAATGAGGGTATGTACGAAGTAGAAAACCGTAAGACTTTTATTAGGCCAAGTTAGAATTTTTTTACCTATATTCACCCACTTCCAACCCCTATTTGAAGAGCTTCCGGGACGAGTTAAAGGTTGACATTTTTTTCATAAGTGTATTCTATCGTAATGAGGATATGTGTAAAGTAGAAAACCGTAAGACTTTTATTAGGCCAAGTTAGAATTTTTTTACCTATGTTTACCACCTTCCAACCCCTATTTGAAGGGCTTCCGGGACGAGTTAGGGGTTGAAATTTTTTTGGTTAGTGTATTCTATTATAATGAGGATATGTGTAAAGTAGAACACCGTAAGACTTTTATTAGGCCAAGTTAGATTTTTTACCTATGTTTATCACCTTCCAACCCCTATTTGAAGGGCTTCCGGGACGAGTTAGGGGTTGAAATTTGTTTGGTTAGTGTATTCTATTATAATGAGGATATGTGTAAAGTAGAACACCGTAAGACTTTTATTAGGCCAAGTTAGATTTTTTACCTATATTTACCTCCTTCCAACCCCTATTTGAAGGGCTTCCGGGACGAGTTAAGGGTTGACATTTTTTTCATAAGTGTATTCTATCGTAATGACGATATGTGTACAGTAGAAAACCGTAAGACTTTTATTAGGCCAAGTTAAAATGTTTTTACCTATGTTTACCACCTCCCAACCCCTATTCGATGGGCTTCCGGGACGAGTTAGGGGTTGAAATTTTTTTGGTTAGTGTATTCTATTATAATGAGGATATGTGTAAAGTAGAACACCGTAAGACTTTTATTAGGCCAAGTTAGATTTTCTACCTATATTTACCTCCTTCCAACCCCTATTTGAAGGGCTTCCGGGACGAGTTAGGGTTTAAAATTTTTATTATAAGTGTATTCCATTACAGTGAGGGTATGTACGAAGTAGAAAACCGTAAGACTTTTATTAGGCCAAGTTAGAATTTTTTTACCTATATTCACCCACTTCCAACCCCTATTTGAAGAGCTTCCGGGACGAGTTAAGGGTTGACATTTTTTTCATAAGTGTATTCTATCGTAATGAGGATATGTGTAAAGTAGAAAACCGTAAGACTTTTATTAGGCCAAGTTAGAATTTTTTTACCTATGTTTACCACATTCCAACCCCTATTTGAAGGGCTTCCGGGACGAGTTAGGGGTTGAAATTTTTTTGGTTAGTGTATTCTATTATAATGAGGATATGTGTAAAGTAGAACACCGTAAGACTTTTATTAGGCCAAGTTAGATTTTTTACCTATGTTTACCACCTTCCAACCCCTATTTGAAGGGCTTCCGGGACGAGTTAGGGGTTGAAATTTGTTTGGTTAGTGTATTCTATTATAATGAGGATATGTGTATATTACAATGAGGGTATGTACGAAGTAGAAAACCGTAAGACTTTTATTAGGCCAAGTTAGAATTTTTTTACCTATGTTTACCACCTTCCAACCCCTATTTGAAGGGCTTCCGGGACGAGTTAGGGGTTGAAATTTTTTGGTTAGTGTATTCTATTATAATGAGGATATGTGTAAAGTAGAAAACCGTAAGACTTTTATTAGGCCAAGTTAGATTTTTTACCTATATTTACCTCCTTCCAACCCCAATTTAAAGGGCTTCCGGGACGAGTTAGGGTTTAAAATTTTTATTACAAGTGTATTCTATTACAATGAGGGTATGTACGAAGTAGAAAACCGTAAAACTTTTATTAGGCCATGTTACAATTTTTTTACCTATATTCACCCCCTTCCAACCCCTATTTTAACGGCTTCCGGGACGAGTTAGGGGTTGACATTTTTTTTATAAGTGTATTCTATTGTAATAAGGATATGTGTAAAGTAGGAAACAGTAAGACTTTTATTAGGCCAAGTTAGAATTTTTTTACCTATGTTTACCACCTTCCAACCCCTATTTGAAGGGCTTCCGGGACGAGTTAGGGGTTCACATATTTTTTATAAGTGTATCCTATTGTAATGAGGATATGTGTAAAGTAGAAAACCGTAAGACTTTTATTAGGCCAAGTTAGAATTTTTTTACCTATGTTTACCACCTTCCAACCGCTATTTGAAGGGCTTCCGGGACGAGTTAGGGGTTGAAATTTTTTTGGTTAGTGTATTCTATTATAATGAGGATATGTGTAAAGTAGAACACCGTAAGACTTTTATTAGGCCAAGTTAGAATTTTTTTCCTATGTTTACCTCCTTCCAACCCCTATTTGAAGGGCTTCCGGGACGAGTTAGGGGTTGAAATTTTTTTGGTTAGTGTATTCTATTATAATGAGGATATGTGTAAAGTAGAACACCGTAAGACTTTTACTAGGCCAAGTTAGATTTTTTACCTATATTTACCTCCTTCCAATCCCTATTTGAAGGGCTTCCGGGACGAGTAAGGCTTTAAAATTTTTATTATAAGAGTATTCCATTACAATGAGGGTATGTACGAAGTAGAAAACCGTAAGACTTTTATTAGGCCAAGTTAGAATTTTTTTACCTATGTTTACCACCTTCCAACCCCTATTTGAAGGGCTTCCGGGACGAGTTAGGGGTTGAAATTTTTTGGTTAGTGTATTCTATTATAATGAGGATATGTGTAAAGTAGAACACCGTAAGACTTTTATTAGGCCAAGTTAGATTTTCTACCTATATTTACCTCCTTCCAACCCCTATTTGAAGGGCTTCCGGGACGAGTTAGGGTTTAAAATTTTTATTATAAGTGTATTCTATTACAATGATGGTATGTACGAAGTAGAAAACCGTAAAACTTTTATTAGGCCATGTTACAATTTTTTTACCTATATTCACCCCATTCCAACCCATATTTAAACGGCTTCCGGGACGAGTTAGGGGTTGACATTTTTTTCATAAGTGTATTCTATCGTAATGAGGATATGTGTAAAGTAGAAAACCGTAAGACTTTTATTAGGCCAAGTTAGAATTTTTTTACCTATGTTTACCACCTTCCAACCGCTATTTGAAGGGCTTCCGGGACGAGTTAGGGGTTGAAATTTTTTTGGTTAGTGTATTCTATCGTAATGAGGATATGTGTAAAGTAGAAAACCGTAAGACTTTTATTAGGCCAAGTTAAAATGTTTTTACCTATGTTTACCACCTCCCAACCCCTATTTGATGGGCTTCCGGGACGAGTTAGGGGTTGTAATTTTTTTGGTTAGTGTATTCTATTATAATGAGGATATGTGTAAAGTAGAACACCGTAAGACTTTTATTAGGCCAAGTTAGATTTTCTACCTATATTTACCTTCTTCCAACCCCTATTTGAAGGGCTTCCGGGACGAGTTAGGGTTTAAAATTTTTATTATAAGTGTATTCCATTACAATGAGGGTATGTACGAAGTAGAAAACCGTAAAACTTTTATTAGGCCAAGTTAGAATTTGTTTACCTATATTCACCCACTTCCAACCCCTATTTAAACGGCTTCCGGGACGAGTTAGGGGTTGACATTTTTTTTATAAGTCTATTGTAATGAGGATATGTGTAAAGTAGGAAACAGTAAGACTTTTATTAGGCCAAGTTAGAATTTTTTTACCTATGTTTACCACCTTCCAACCCCTATTTGAAGGGCTTCCGGGACGAGTTAGGGGTTGAAATTTTTTTGGTTCTGTGTATTCTATTATAATGAGGATATGTGTAAAGTAGAACACCGTAAGACTTTTATTAGGCCAAGTTAGATTTTCTACCTATATTTACCTCCTTCCAACCCCTATTTGAAGGGCTTCCGGGACGAGTTAGGGTTTAAAATTTTTATTATAAGTGTATTCTATTACAATGATGAGTAAATATAGGTAGAAAATGTAACTTGGCCTAATAAAAGTCTTACGGTGTTCTACTTTACACATATCCTCATTATAATAGAATACACTAAACAAAAAAATTTCAACCCCTAACTCGTCCCGGAAGTCCATCAAATAGGGGTTGGAAGGTGGTAAACATAAGTAAAAAAATTCTAATTTGGCCTAATAAAAGTCTTACGGTTTTCTACTTCATACATACCCTCGTTAGGATAGAATACACTTACAAAAAAAATTACAACCCTTAAATCATCCCGGAAGCCCTTTAAATAGGAGTCGCAATGGGAGTAAATATAGATAAAAAATTCTAACTTGGCCTAATAAAAGTCTTACGGTTTTCTACTTTACACATATTCTCATTGCGATAGAATACACTTATAAAAAAAATGTCAACCCCTAACTCGTCCCTGAAGCCGTTTAAATAGGGGTTGGAAGGGGGTGAATATAGGTAAAAAAATTGTAACATGGCCTAATAAAAGTTTTACGGTTTTCTACTTCGTACATACCCTCATTGTAATAGAATACACTTATAATAAAAATTTTAAACCCTAACTCGTCCCGGAAGCCCTTCAAATAAGGGTTGAAAGGTGGTAAACATAGGTAAAAAAATTCTAACTTGGCCTAATAAAAGTCTTACGGTTTTCTACTATACACATATCCTCCTTACGATAGAATACACTTATAAAAAAATGTCAACCCCTAACTCGTCCCGGAAGCCGTTTAAATAGGGGTCGCAATGGGGGTAAATATAGAGAAAAAATTCTAACTTGGCCTAATAAAAGTCTTACGGTTTTCTACTTTACACATATCCTCATTACGATAGAATACACTTATGCAAAACATGTCAATCCTTAACTCGTCCCGGAAGCCCTTCAAATAGGGGTTGGAAGTGGGTGAATATAGGTAAAAAAATTCTAACTTGGCCTAATAAAAGTCTTACGGTTTTCTACTTCATACATACCCTCATTACGATAGAATACACTTACAAAAAAATTACAACCCTTAAATCATCCCGGAAGCCCTTCAAATAGGGGTCGCAATGGGGGTAAATTCAGATAAAAAATTCTAACTTGGCCTAATAAAAGTCTTACGGTTTTCTACTTTACACATATTCTCATTGCGATAGAATACACTTATAATAAAAATGTCAACGCCTAACTCGTCCCGGAAGCCGTATAAATAGGGGTTGGAAGTGGGTGAATATAGGTAAAAAAATTCTAACTTGGCCTAATAAAAGTCTTACGGTTTTCTACTTCATATATACCCTCATTAGGATAGAATACACTTACAAAAAAAATTACAACCCTTAAATCATCCCGGAAGCCCTTCAAATAGGGGTCGCAATGGGGGTAAATATAGATAAAAAATTCTAACTTGGCCTAATAAAAGTCTTACGGTTTTCTACTATACACATATCCTCATTACGATAGAATACAGTTATAAAAAAAATGTCAACCCCTAACTCGTCCCGAAAGCCCTTCAAATAGGGGTCGCAATGGGGGAAATATAGGTAAAAAAATTCTAACTTGGCCTAATAAAAGTCTTACGGTTTTCTACTTCATACATACCCTCATTAGGATATAATACACTTACAAAAAAAATTACAACCCTTAAATCATCCCGGAAGCCCTTCAAATAGGGGTCGCAATGGGGGTAAATATAGATAAAAAATTCTAACCTGGCCTAGTAAAAGTCTTACGGTTTTCTACTTTACAGATATCCTCATTACGATAGAATACATTTATGAAAAAAATGTCGACCCCTGACTCGTCCCGGAAGCCGTTTAAATAGGGGTCGCAATGGGGGTAAATATAGAGAAAAAATTCTAACTTGGCCTAATAAAAGTCTTACGGTTTTCTACTATACACATATCCTCATTACGATAGAATACACTTATAAAAAAATGTCAACCCCTAATTCGTCCCGGAAGCCCTTCAAATAGGGGTTGGAAGGAGGTAAATATAGGTAGAAAATCTAACTTGGCCTAATAAAAGTCTTACGGTGTTCTACTTTACACATATCCTCATTATAATAGAATACACTAACCAAAAAAATTTCAACCCCTAACTCGTCCCGGAAGTCCATCAAATAGGGGTTGGAAGGTGGTAAACATAAGTAAAAAAATTCTAATTTGGCCTAATAAAAGTCTTACGGTTTTCTACTTTACACATATCCTCATTAGGATAGAATACACTTACAACAAAAATTACAACCCTTAACTCGTCCCGGAAGCCCTTCAAATAGGGGTTGGAAGTGGGTGAATATAGGTAAAAAAATTCTAACTTGGCCTAATAAAAGTCTTACGGTTTTCTACTTCATACATACCCTCGTTAGGATAGAATACACTTACAAAAAAAATTACAACCCTTAAATCATCCCGGAAGCCCTTCAAATAGGGGTCGCAATGGGGGTAAATATAGATAAAAAATTCTAATTTGGCCTAATAAAAGTCTTACGGTTTTCTACTATACACATATCCTCATTACGATAGAATACAGTTATAAAAAAATGTCAACCCCTAACTCGTCCCGGAAGCCGTTTAAATAGGGGTCGCAATGGGGGTAAATATAGGTAAAAAAATTCTAACTTGGCCTAATAAAAGTCTTACGGTTTTCTACTTCATACATACCCTCATTAGGATAGAATACACTTACAAAAAAAATTACAACCCTTAAATCATCCCGGAAGCCCTTCAAATAGGGGTCGCAATGGGGGTAAATATAGATAAAAAATTCTAACTTGGCCTAATAAAAGTCTTACGGTTTTCTACTTTACACATATCCTCATTACGATAGAATACACTTATAAAAAAATGTCAACCCCTAACTCGTCCCGGAAGCCCTTCAAATAGGGGTTGGAAGTGGGTGAATATAGGTAAAAAAATTCTAACTTGGCCTAATAAAAGTCTTACGGTTTTCTACTATACACATATCCTCATTACGATAGAATACACTTATAAAAAAATGTCAACCCCTAACTCTTCCCGGAAGCCGTTTAAATTGGGGTCGCAATGGGGGTAAATATAGAGAAAAAATTCTAACTTGGCCTAATAAAAGTCTTACGGTTTTCTACTTTACACATATTCTCATTGCGATAGAATACACTTATAATAAAAATGTCAACGCCTAACTCGTCCCGGAAGCCGTATAAATAGGGGTTGGAAGTGGGTGAATATAGGTAAAAAAATTCTAACTTGGCCTAATAAAAGTCTTACGGTTTTCTACTTCATATATACCCTCATTAGGATAGAATACACTTACAAAAAAAATTACAACCCTTAAATCATCCCGGAAGCCATTCAAATAGGGGTCGCAATGGGGGTAAATATAGATAAAAAATTCTAACTTGGCCTAATAAAAGTCTTACGGTTTTCTACTATACACATATCCTCATTACGATAGAATACAGTTATAAAAAAAATGTCAACCCCTAACTCGTCCCGGAAGCCCTTCAAATAGGGGTCGCAATGGGGGAAATATAGGTAAAAAAATTCTAACTTGGCCTAATAAAAGTCTTACGGTTTTCTACTTCATACATACCCTCATTAGGATATAATACACTTACAAAAAAAATTGCAACCCTTAAATCATCCCGGAAGCCCTTCAAATAGGGGTCGCAATGGGGGTAAATATAGATAAAAAATTCTAACCTGGCCTAGTAAAAGTCTTACGGTTTTCTACTTTACAGATATCCTCATTACGATAGAATACATTTATGAAAAAAATGTCGACCCCTGACTCGTCCCGGAAGCCGTTTAAATAGGGGTCGCAATGGGGGTAAATATAGAGAAAAAATTCTAACTTGGCCTAATAAAAGTCTTACGGTTTTCTACTATACACATATCCTCATTACGATAGAATACACTTATAAAAAAATGTCAACCCCTAATTCGTCCCGGAAGCCCTTCAAATAGGGGTTGGAAGGAGGTAAATATAGGTAAAAAATCTAACTTGGCCTAATAAAAATCTTACGGTTTTCTACTTTACACATATCCTCATTATAATAGAATACACTAACAAAAAAAATGTCAACCCTAACTCGTCCCGGAAGTCCTTCAAATAGGGGTTGGAAGGAGGTAAATATAGGTAAAAAATCTAACTTGGCCGGGGAAGGGCTTCCGGGACGAGTTAAGTTTTAAAATTTTTTTATAAGTGTATTCCATTACAATGAGGGTATGTACGAAGTAGAAAACCGTAAAACTTTTATTAGGCCAAGTTACAATTTTTTTACCTATATTCACCCCCTTCCAACCCCTATTTAAACGGTTTCCGGGACGAGTTAGGGGTTGACATTTTTTTTATAAGTGTATTCTATTGTAATGAGGATATGTGTAAAGTAGAAAACCGTAAGACTTTTATTAGGCCAAGTTAGAATTTTTTTACCTATATTTACCTCCTTCCAACCCCTATTTGAAGGGCTTCCGGGACGAGTTAGGGTTTAAAATTTTTATTATAAGTGTATTCTATTACAATGAGGGTATGTACGAAGTAGAAAACCGTAAAACTTTTATTAGGCCATGTTACAATTTTTTTACCTATATTCACCCCCTTCCAACCCCTATTTGAACGGCTTCCGGGACCAGTTAAGGGTTGTAATTTTTTTTGTAAATGTATTCTATTGTAATGAGGATATGTGTATAGTAGAAAACCGTAAGACTTTTATTAGGCCAAGTTAGAATTTTTTATCTATATTTACCCCCATTGCGACCCCTATTTGAAGGTCTTCCGGAACGAGTTAGGGGTTGACATTTTTTTTATAAGTGTATTCTATCGTAATGAGGATATGTGTAAAGTAGAAAACCGTAAGACTTTTATTAGGCCAAGTTAGAATTTTTTTACCTATGTTTACCACCTTCCAACCCCTATTTTATAATTCTATTATAATGAGGATATGTGTAAAGTAGAACACCGTAAGACTTTTATTAGGCCAAGTTAGAATTTTTTTACCTATGTTTACCACCTTCCAACCCCTATTTGAAGGGTTTCTGGGACGAGTTAGGGGTTGAAATTTTTTTGGTTAGTGTATTCTATTATAACGAGGATATGTGTAAAGTAGAAAACAGTAAGACTTTTATTAGGCCAAGTTAGAATTTTTTTACCTATGTTTACCACCTTCCAACCCCTATTTGAAGAGCTTCCGGGACGAGTTAAGGGTTGACATTTTTTTCATAAGTGTATTCTATCGTAATGAGGATATGTGTAAAGTAGAAAACCGTAAGACTTTTATTAGGCCAAGTTAAAATTTTTTTACCTATGTTTACCACCTCCCAACCCCTATTTGAAGGGCTTCCGGGACGAGTTAGGGGTTGAAATTTTTTTGGTTAGTGTATTCTATTATAATGAGGATATGTGTAAAGTAGAACACCGTAAGACTTTTATTAGGCCAAGTTAGAATTTTTTTACCTATGTTTACCACCTTCCAACCCCTATTTGAAGGGTTTCCGGGACGAGTTAGGGGTTGAAATTTTTTTGGTTAGTGTATTCTATTATAATGAGGATATTTGTAAAGTAGAACACCGTAAGACTTTTATTAGGCCAAGTTAGAATTTTTTTACCTATGTTTATCACCTTCCAACCCCTATTTAAACGGCTTCCGGGACGAGTTAAGGGTTGTAATTTTTTTTGTAAGTGTATTCTATTGTAATGAGGATATGTGTATAGTAGAAAACCGTAAGACTTTTATTAGACCAAGTTAGAATTTTTTATCTATATTTACCCACATTGCGACCCCTATTTGAAGGTCTTCCGGGACGAGTTAAGGGTTGACATTTTTTTCATAAGTGTATTCTATCGTAATCAGGATATGTGTAAAGTAGAAAACCGCAAGACTTTTATTAGGCCAAGTTAGAATTTTTTTACCTATGTTTACCACCTCCCAACCCCTATTTGAAGGGCTTCCGGGACGAGTTAGGGGTTGAAATTTTTTTGGTTAGTGTATTCTATTATAATGAGGATCTGTGTAAAGTAGAACACCGAAAGACTTTTATTAGGCCAAGTTAGAATTTTTTTACCTATGTTTACCACCTTCCAACCACTATTTGAAGGGCTTCCGGGACGAGTTAGGGGTTGAAATTTTTTTGGTTAGTGTATTCTATTATAATGAGGATATGTGTAAAGTAGAACACCGTAAGACTTTTATTAGGCCAAGTTAGATTTTCTACCTATATTTACCTCCTTCCAACCCCTATTTGAAGGGCTTCCGGGACGAGTTAGGGTTTAAAATTTTTATTATAAGTGTATTCCATTACAATGAGGGTATGTAAGAAGTAGAAAACCGTAAAACTTTTATTAGGCCAAGTTAGAATTTTTTTACCTATATTCACCCACTTTCAACCCCTATTTGAAGAGCTTCCGGGACGAGTTAAGGGTTGACATTTTTTTCATAAGTGTATTCTATCGTAATGAGGATATGTGTAAAGTAGAAAACCGAAAGACTTTTATTAGGCCAAGTTAGAATTTTTTATCTATATTTACCCCCATTGCGACCCCTATTTGAAGGTCTTCCGGGACGAGTTAAGGGTTGTAATTTTTTTCATAAGTGTATTCTATCGTAATGAGGATATGTGTAAAGTAGAAAACCGTAAGACTTTTATAAGGCCAAGTTAGAATTTTTTTACCTATGTTTACCACCTTCCAACCCCTATTTGAAGGGTTTCCGGGACGAGTTAGGGGATGAAATTTTTTTGGTTAGTGTACTCTATTATAACGAGGATATGTGTAAAGTAGGAAACAGTAAGACTTTTATTAGGCCAAGTTAGAATTTTTTTACCTATGTTTACCACCTTCCAACCCCTATTTGAAGAGCTTCCGGGACGAGTTAAGGGTTGACATTTTTTTCATAAGTGTATTCTATCGTAATGAGGATATGTGTAAAGTAGAAAACCGTAAGACTTTTATTAGGCCAAGTTAAAATTTTTTTACCTATGTTTACCACCTCCCTACCCCTATTTGAAGGGCTTCCGGGACGAGTTAGGGGTTGAAATTTTTTTGGTTAGTGTATTCTATTATAATGAGGATATGTGTAAAGTAGGAAACAGTAAGACTTTTATTAGGCCAAGTTAGAATTTTTTTACCTATGTTTACCACCTTCCAACCCCTATTTGAAGGGCTTCCGGGACGAGTAAGGGTTTAAAATTTTTATTATAAGAGTATTCCATTACAATGAGGGTATGTACGAAGTAGAAAACCGTAAGACTTTTATTAGGCCAAGTTAGAATTTTTTTACCATATTCACCCACTTCCAACCCCTATTTGAAGAGCTTCCGGGACGAGTTAAGGGTTGACATTTTTTTCATAAGTGTATTCTATCGTAATGAGGATATGTGTAAAGTAGAAAACCGTAAGACTTTTATTAGGCCAAGTTAAAATTTTTTTACCTATGTTTACCACCTCCCAACCCCTATTTGAAGGGCTTCCGGGACGAGTTAGGGGTTGAAATTTTTTTGGTTAGTGTATTCTATTATAATGAGGATATGTGTAAAGTAGAACACCGTAAGACTTTTATTAGGCCAAGTTAGAATTTTTTTACCTATGTTTACCACCTTCCAACCCCTATTTGAAGGGCTTCCGGGACGAGTTAGGGGTTGAAATTTTTTTGGTTAGTGTATTCTATTATAATGAGGATACGTGTAAAGTAGAACACCGTAAGACTTTTATTAGGCCAAGTTAGATTTTTTACCTATATTTACCTCCTTCCAATCCCTATTTGAAGGGCTTCCGGGACGAGTAAGGCTTTAAAATTTTTATTATAAGAGTATTCCATTACAATGAGGGTATGTACGAAGTAGAAAACCGTAAGGCTTTTATTTGGCCAAGTTAGAATTTTTTACCATATTCACCCACTTCCAACCTCTATTTGAAGAGCTTCCGGGACGAGTTAAGGGTTGACATTTTTTTCATAAGTGTATTCTATCGTAATGAGGATATGTGTAAAGTAGAAAACCGTAAGACTTTTATTAGGCCAAGTTAAAATTTTTTACCTATGTTTACCACCTTCCAACCCCTATTTGAAGGGCTTCCGGGACGAGTTAGGGGTTGAAATTTTTTTGGTTAGTGTATTCTATTATAATGAGGATATGTGTAAAGTAGAACACCGTAAGACTCTTATTAGGCCAAGTTAGATTTTCTACCTATATTTACCTCCTTCCAACCCCTATTTGAAGGGCTTCCGGGACGAGTTAGGGTTTAAAATTTTTATTATAAGTGTATTCTATTACAATGAGGGTATGTACGAAGTAGAAAACCGTAAAACTTTTATTAGGCCATGTTACAATTTTTTTACCTATATTCACCCCCTTCCAACCCCTATTTTAACGGCTTCCGGGACGAGTTAGGGGTTGACATTTTTTTTATAAGTGTATTCTATTGTAATGAGGATATGTGTAAAGTAGGAAATAGTAAGACTTTTATTAGGCCAAGTTAGAATTTTTTTACCTATGTTTACCACCTTCCAACCCCTATTTGAAGGGCTTCCGGGACGAGTTAGGGGTTGAAATTTTTTTGGTTAGTGTATTCTATTATAATGAGGATATGTGTGAAGTAGAACACCGTAAGACTTTTATTAGGCCAAGTTAGATTTTTTACCTATGTTTACCACCTTCCAACCCCTATTTGAAGGGCTTCCGGGACGAGTTAGGGGTTGAAATTTTTTTGGTTAGTGTATTCTATTATTATGAGGATATGTGTAAAGTAGAACACCGTAAGACTTTTATTAGGCCAAGTTAGATTTTCTACCTATATTTACCTCCTTCCAACCCCTATTTGAAGGGCTTCCGGGACGAGTTAGGGTTTAAAATTTTTATTATAAGTGTATTCCATTACAATGAGGGTATGTACGAAGTAGAAAACCGTAAGACTTTTATCAGGCCAAGTTAGAATTTTTTTACCTATATTCACCCACTTCCAACCCCTATTTGAAGAGCTTCCGGGACGAGTTAAAGGTTGACATTTTTTTCATAAGTGTATTCTATCGTAATGAGGATATGTGTAAAGTAGAAAACCGTAAGACTTTTATTAGGCCAAGTTAGAATTTTTTTACCTATGTTTACCACCTTCCAACCCCTATTTGAAGGGCTTCCGGGACGAGTTAGGGGTTGAAATTTTTTTTGGTTAGTGTATTCTATTATAATGAGGATATGTGTAAAGTAGAACACCGTAAGACTTTTATTAGGCCAAGTTAGATTTTTTACCTATGTTTATCACCTTCCAACCCCTATTTGAAGGGCTTCCGGGACGAGTTAGGGTTTAAAATTTTTATTATAAGTGTATTCCATTACAGTGAGGGTATGTACGAAGTAGAAAACCGTAAGACTTTTATTAGGCCAAGTTAGAATTTTTTTACCTATATTCACCCACTTCCAACCCCTATTTGAAGAGCTTCCGGGACGAGTTAAGGGTTGACATTTTTTTCATAAGTGTATTCTATCGTAATGAGGATATGTGTAAAGTAGAAAACCGTAAGACTTTTATTAGGCCAAGTTAGAATTTTTTTACCTATGTTTACCACATTCCAACCCCTATTTGAAGGGCTTCCGGGACGAGTTAGGGGTTGAAATTTTTTTGGTTAGTGTATTCTATTATAATGAGGATATGTGTAAAGTAGAACACCGTAAGACTTTTATTAGGCCAAGTTAGATTTTTTACCTATGTTTACCACCTTCCAACCCCTATTTGAAGGGCTTCCGGGACGAGTTAGGGGTTGAAATTTGTTTGGTTAGTGTATTCTATTATAATGAGGATATGTGTAAATTACAATGAGGGTATGTACGAAGTAGAAAACCGTAAGACTTTTATTAGGCCAAGTTAGAATTTTTTTACCTATGTTTACCACCTTCCAACCCCTATTTGAAGGGCTTCCGGGACGAGTTAGGGGTTGAAATTTTTTGGTTAGTGTATTCTATTATAATGAGGATATGTGTAAAGTAGAACACCGTAAGACTTTTATTAGGCCAAGTTAGATTTTCTACCTATATTTACCTCCTTCCAACCCCTATTTGAAGGCTTCCGGGACGAGTTAGGGTTTAAAATTTTTATTATAAGTGTATTCTATTACAATGATGGTATGTACGAAGTAGAAAACCGTAAAACTTTTATTAGGCCATGTTACAATTTTTTTACCTATATTCACCCCATTCCAACCCATATTTAAACGGCTTCCGGGACGAGTTAGGGGTTGACATTTTTTTCATAAGTGTATTCTATCGTAATGAGGATATGTGTAAAGTAGAAAACCGTAAGACTTTTATTAGGCCAAGTTAGATTTTTTTACCTATATTTACCTCCTTCCAACCCCAATTTAAAGGGCTTCCGGGACGAGTTAGGGTTTAAAATTTTTATTACAAGTGTATTCTATTACAATGAGGGTATGTACGAAGTAGAAAACCGTAAAACTTTTATTAGGCCATGTTACAATTTTTTTACCTATATTCACCCCCTTCCAACCCCTATTTTAACGGCTTCCGGGACGAGTTAGGGGTTGACATTTTTTTTATAAGTGTATTCTGTTGTAATAAGGATATGTGTAAAGTAGGAAACAGTAAGACTTTTATTAGGCCAAGTTAGAATTTTTTTACCTATGTTTTACCACCTTCCAACCCCTATTTGAAGGGGCTTCCGGGACGAGTTAGGGGTTCACATATTTTTTATAAGTGTATCCTATTGTAATGAGGATATGTGTAAAGTAGAAAACCGTAAGACTTTTATTAGGCCACAAGTTAGAATTTTTTTACCTATGTTTACCACCTTCCAACCGCTATTTGAAGGGCTTCCGGGACGAGAGTTAGGGGTTGAAATTTTTTTGGTTAGTGTATTCTATTATAATGAGGATATGTGTAAAGTAGAACACCGTAAGACTTTTATTAGGCCAAGTTAGAATTTTTTTCCTATGTTTACCTCCTTCCAACCCCTATTTGAAGGGCTTCCGGGACGAGTTAGGGGTTGAAATTTTTTTGGTTAGTGTATTCTATTATAATGAGGATATGTGTAAAGTAGAACACCGTAAGACTTTTACTAGGCCAAGTTAGATTTTTTACCTATATTTACCTCCTTCCAATCCCTATTTGAAGGGCTTCCGGGACGAGTAAGGCTTTAAAATTTTTATTATAAGAGTATTCCATTACAATGAGGGTATGTACGAAGTAGAAAACCGTAAGACTTTTATTAGGCCAAGTTAGAATTTTTTTACCTATGTGTACCACCTTCCAACCCCTATTTGAAGGGCTTCCGGGACGAGTTAGGGGTTGAAATTTTTTGGTTAGTGTATTCTATTATAATGAGGATATGTGTAAAGTAGAACACCGTAAGACTTTTATTAGGCCAAGTTAGATTTTCTACCTATATTTACCTCCTTCCAACCCCTATTTGAAGGGCTTCCGGGACGAGTTAGGGTTTAAAATTTTTATTATAAGTGTATTCTATTACAATGATGGTATGTACGAAGTAGAAAACCGTAAAACTTTTATTAGGCCATGTTACAATTTTTTTACCTATATTCACCCCATTCCAACCCATATTTAAACGGCTTCCGGGACGAGTTAGGGGTTGACATTTTTTTCATAAGTGTATTCTATCGTAATGAGGATATGTGTAAAGTAGAAAACCGTAAGACTTTTATTAGGCCAAGTTAGAATTTTTTTACCTATGTTTACCACCTTCCAACCGCTATTTGAAGGGCTTCCGGGACGAGTTAGGGGTTGAAATTTTTTTGGTTAGTGTATTCTATCGTAATGAGGATATGTGTAAAGTAGAAAACCGTAAGACTTTTATTAGGCCAAGTTAAAATGTTTTTACCTATGTTTACCACCTCCCAACCCCTATTTGATGGGCTTCCGGGACGAGTTAGGGGTTGTAATTTTTTTGGTTAGTGTATTCTATTATAATGAGGATATGTGTAAAGTAGAACACCGTAAGACTTTTATTAGGCCAAGTTAGATTTTCTACCTATATTTACCTTCTTCCAACCCCTATTTGAAGGGCTTCCGGGACGAGTTAGGGTTTAAAATTTTTATTATAAGTGTATTCCATTACAATGAGGGTATGTACGAAGTAGAAAACCGTAAAACTTTTATTAGGCCAAGTTAGAATTTGTTTACCTATATTCACCCACTTCCAACCCCTATTTAAACGGCTTCCGGGACGAGTTAGGGGTTGACATTTTTTTTATAAGTCTATTGTAATGAGGATATGTGTAAAGTAGGAAACAGTAAGACTTTTATTAGGCCAAGTTAGAATTTTTTTACCTATGTTTACCACCTTCCAACCCCTATTTGAAGGGCTTCCGGGACGAGTTAGGGGTTGAAATTTTTTTGGTTAGTGTATTCTATTATAATGAGGATATGTGTAAAGTAGAACACCGTAAGACTTTTATTAGGCCAAGTTAGATTTTCTACCTATATTTACCTCCTTCCAACCCCTATTTGAAGGGCTTCCGGGACGAGTTAGGATTTAAAATTTTTATTATAAGTGTATTCTATTACAATGATGAGTAAATATAGGTAGAAAATCTAACTTGGCCTAATAAAAGTCTTACGGTGTTCTACTTTACACATATCCTCATTATAATAGAATACACTAAACAAAAAAATTTCAACCCCTAACTCGTCCCGGAAGTCCATCAAATAGGGGTTGGAAGGTGGTAAACATAAGTAAAAAAATTCTAATTTGGCCTAATAAAAGTCTTACGGTTTTCTACTTCATACATACCCTCGTTAGGATAGAATACACTTACAAAAAAAATTACAACCCTTAAATCATCCCGGAAGCCCTTTAAATAGGAGTCGCAATGGGAGTAAATATAGATAAAAAATTCTAACTTGGCCTAATAAAAGTCTTACGGTTTTCTACTTTACACATATTCTCATTGCGATAGAATACACTTATAAAAAAAATGTCAACCCCTAACTCGTCCCTGAAGCCGTTTAAATAGGGGTTGGAAGGGGGTGAATATAGGTAAAAAAATTCTAACTTGGCCTAATAAAAGTCTTACGGTTTTCTACTTTACACATATTCTCATTGCGATAGAATACACTTATAAAAAAAATGTCAACCCCTAACTCGTCCCGGAAGCCCTTCAAATAAGGGTTGAAAGGTGGTAAACATAGGTAAAAAAATTCTAACTTGGCCTAATAAAAGTCTTACGGTTTTCTACTATACACATATCCTCCTTACGATAGAATACACTTATAAAAAAATGTCAACCCCTAACTCGTCCCGGAAGCCGTTTAAATAGGGGTCGCAATGGGGGTAAATATAGAGAAAAAATTCTAACTTGGCCTAATAAAAGTCTTACGGTTTTCTACTTTACACATATCCTCATTACGATAGAATACACTTATGCAAAACATGTCAATCCTTAACTGGTCCCGGAAGCCCTTCAAATAGGGGTTGGAAGTGGGTGAATATAGGTAAAAAAATTCTAACTTGGCCTAATAAAAGTCTTACGGTTTTCTACTTCATACATACCCTCATTACGATAGAATACACTTACAAAAAAATTACAACCCTTAAATCATCCCGGAAGCCCTTCAAATAGGGGTCGCAATGGGGGTAAATTCAGATAAAAAATTCTAACTTGGCCTAATAAAAGTCTTACGGTTTTCTACTTTACACATATTCTCATTGCGATAGAATACACTTATAATAAAAATGTCAACGCCTAACTCGTCCCGGAAGCCGTATAAATAGGGGTTGGAAGTGGGTGAATATAGGTAAAAAAATTCTAACTTGGCCTAATAAAAGTCTTACGGTTTTCTACTTCATATATACCCTCATTAGGATAGAATACACTTACAAAAAAAATTACAACCCTTAAATCATCCCGGAAGCCCTTCAAATAGGGGTCGCAATGGGGGTAAATATAGATAAAAAATTCTAACTTGGCCTAATAAAAGTCTTACGGTTTTCTACTATACACATATCCTCATTACGATAGAATACAGTTATAAAAAAAATGTCAACCCCTAACTCGTCCCGAAAGCCCTTCAAATAGGGGTCGCAATGGGGGAAATATAGGTAAAAAAATTCTAACTTGGCCTAATAAAAGTCTTACGGTTTTCTACTTCATACATACCCTCATTAGGATATAATACACTTACAAAAAAAATTACAACCCTTAAATCATCCCGGAAGCCCTTCAAATAGGGGTCGCAATGGGGGTAAATATAGATAAAAAATTCTAACCTGGCCTAGTAAAAGTCTTACGGTTTTCTACTTTACAGATATCCTCATTACGATAGAATACATTTATGAAAAAAATGTCGACCCCTGACTCGTCCCGGAAGCCGTTTAAATAGGGGTCGCAATGGGGGTAAATATAGAGAAAAAATTCTAACTTGGCCTAATAAAAGTCTTACGGTTTTCTACTATACACATATCCTCATTACGATAGAATACACTTATAAAAAAATGTCAACCCCTAATTCGTCCCGGAAGCCCTTCAAATAGGGGTTGGAAGGAGGTAAATATAGGTAGAAAATCTAACTTGGCCTAATAAAAGTCTTACGGTGTTCTACTTTACACATATCCTCATTATAATAGAATACACTAACCAAAAAAATTTCAACCCCTAACTCGTCCCGGAAGTCCATCAAATAGGGGTTGGAAGGTGGTAAACATAAGTAAAAAAATTCTAATTTGGCCTAATAAAAGTCTTACGGTTTTCTACTTTACACATATCCTCATTAGGATAGAATACACTTACAACAAAAATTACAACCCTTAACTCGTCCCGGAAGCCCTTCAAATAGGGGTTGGAAGTGGGTGAATATAGGTAAAAAAATTCTAACTTGGCCTAATAAAAGTCTTACGGTTTTCTACTTCATACATACCCTCGTTAGGATAGAATACACTTATAAAAAAAATGTCAACCCCTAACTCGTCCCTGAAGCCGTTTAAATAGGGGTTGGAAGGGGGTGAATATAGGTAAAAAAATTCTAACTTGGCCTAATAAAAGTCTTACGGTTTTCTACTTTACACATATTCTCATTGCGATAGAATACACTTATAAAAAAAATGTCAACCCCTAACTCGTCCCGGAAGCCCTTCAAATAAGGGTTGAAAGGTGGTAAACATAGGTAAAAAAATTCTAACTTGGCCTAATAAAAGTCTTACGGTTTTCTACTATACACATATCCTCCTTACGATAGAATACACTTATAAAAAAATGTCAACCCCTAACTCGTCCCGGAAGCCGTTTAAATAGGGGTCGCAATGGGGGTAAATATAGAGAAAAAATTCTAACTTGGCCTAATAAAAGTCTTACGGTTTTCTACTTTACACATATCCTCATTACGATAGAATACACTTATGCAAAACATGTCAATCCTTAACTGGTCCCGGAAGCCCTTCAAATAGGGGTTGGAAGTGGGTGAATATAGGTAAAAAAATTCTAACTTGGCCTAATAAAAGTCTTACGGTTTTCTACTTCATACATACCCTCATTACGATAGAATACACTTACAAAAAAATTACAACCCTTAAATCATCCCGGAAGCCCTTCAAATAGGGGTCGCAATGGGGGTAAATTCAGATAAAAAATTCTAACTTGGCCTAATAAAAGTCTTACGGTTTTCTACTTTACACATATTCTCATTGCGATAGAATACACTTATAATAAAAATGTCAACGCCTAACTCGTCCCGGAAGCCGTATAAATAGGGGTTGGAAGTGGGTGAATATAGGTAAAAAAATTCTAACTTGGCCTAATAAAAGTCTTACGGTTTTCTACTTCATATATACCCTCATTAGGATAGAATACACTTACAAAAAAAATTACAACCCTTAAATCATCCCGGAAGCCCTTCAAATAGGGGTCGCAATGGGGGTAAATATAGATAAAAAATTCTAACTTGGCCTAATAAAAGTCTTACGGTTTTCTACTATACACATATCCTCATTACGATAGAATACAGTTATAAAAAAAATGTCAACCCCTAACTCGTCCCGGAAGCCCTTCAAATAGGGGTCGCAATGGGGGAAATATAGGTAAAAAAATTCTAACTTGGCCTAATAAAAGTCTTACGGTTTTCTACTTCATACATACCCTCATTAGGATATAATACACTTACAAAAAAAATTGCAACCCTTAAATCATCCCGGAAGCCCTTCAAATAGGGGTCGCAATGGGGGTAAATATAGATAAAAAATTCTAACCTGGCCTAGTAAAAGTCTTACGGTTTTCTACTTTACAGATATCCTCATTACGATAGAATACATTTATGAAAAAAATGTCGACCCCTGACTCGTCCCGGAAGCCGTTTAAATAGGGGTCGCAATGGGGGTAAATATAGAGAAAAAATTCTAACTTGGCCTAATAAAAGTCTTACGGTTTTCTACTATACACATATCCTCATTACGATAGAATACACTTATAAAAAAATGTCAACCCCTAATTCGTCCCGGAAGCCCTTCAAATAGGGGTTGGAAGGAGGTAAATATAGGTAAAAAATCTAACTTGGCCTAATAAAAATCTTACGGTTTTCTACTTTACACATATCCTCATTATAATAGAATACACTAACAAAAAAAATGTCAACCCTAACTCGTCCCGGAAGTCCTTCAAATAGGGGTTGGAAGGAGGTAAATATAGGTAAAAAATCTAACTTGGCCGGGGAAGGGCTTCCGGGACGAGTTAAGTTTTAAAATTTTTTTATAAGTGTATTCTATTACAATGAGGGTATGTACGAAGTAGAAAACCGTAAAACTTTTATTAGGCCATGTTACAATTTTTTTACCTATATTCACCCCCTTCCAACCCCTATTTGAACGGCTTCCGGGACCAGTTAAGGGTTGTAATTTTTTTTGTAAATGTATTCTATTGTAATGAGGATATGTGTATAGTAGAAAACCGTAAGACTTTTATTAGGCCAAGTTAGAATTTTTTATCTATATTTACCCCCATTGCGACCCCTATTTGAAGGTCTTCCGGAACGAGTTAGGGGTTGACATTTTTTTTATAAGTGTATTCTATCGTAATGAGGATATGTGTAAAGTAGAAAACCGTAAGACTTTTATTAGGCCAAGTTAGAATTTTTTTACCTATATTCACCCACTTCCAACCCCTATTTGAAGGGCTTCCGGGACGAGTTAAGGGTTGTAATTTTTGTTGTAAGTGTATTCTATCCTAATGAGGATATGTGTAAAGTAGAAAACCGTAAGACTTTTATTAGGCCAAATTAGAATTTTTTTACCTATGTTTACCACCTTCCAACCACTATTTGAAGGGCTTCCGGGACGAGTTAGGGGTTGAAATTTTTTTGGTTAGTGTATTCTATTATAATGAGGATATGTGTAAAGTAGAACACCGTAAGACTTTTATTAGGCCAAGTTAGATTTTCTACCTATATTTACCTCCTTCCAACCCCTATTTGAAGGGCTTCCGGGACGAGTTAGGGTTTAAAATTTTTATTATAAGTGTATTCCATTACAATGAGGGTATGTAAGAAGTAGAAAACCGTAAAACTTTTATTAGGCCAAGTTAGAATTTTTTTACCTATATTCACCCACTTTCAACCCCTATTTGAAGAGCTTCCGGGACGAGTTAAGGGTTGACATTTTTTTCATAAGTGTATTCTATCGTAATGAGGATATGTGTAAAGTAGAAAACCGAAAGACTTTTATTAGGCCAAGTTAGAATTTTTTATCTATATTTACCCCCATTGCGACCCCTATTTGAAGGTCTTCCGGGACGAGTTAAGGGTTGTAATTTTTTTCATAAGTGTATTCTATCGTAATGAGGATATGTGTAAAGTAGAAAACCGTAAGACTTTTATAAGGCCAAGTTAGAATTTTTTTACCTATGTTTACCACCTTCCAACCCCTATTTGAAGGGTTTCCGGGACGAGTTAGGGTTTAAAATTTTTATTATAAGTGTATTCCATTACAATGAGGGTATGTAAGAAGTAGAAAACCGTAAAACTTTTATTAGGCCAAGTTAGAATTTTTTTACCTATATTCACCCACTTTCAACCCCTATTTGAAGAGCTTCCGGGACGAGTTAAGGGTTGACATTTTTTTCATAAGTGTATTCTATCGTAATGAGGATATGTGTAAAGTAGAAAACCGAAAGACTTTTATTAGGCCAAGTTAGAATTTTTTATCTATATTTACCCCCATTGCGACCCCTATTTGAAGGTCTTCCGGGACGAGTTAAGGGTTGTAATTTTTTTCATAAGTGTATTCTATCGTAATGAGGATATGTGTAAAGTAGAAAACCGTAAGACTTTTATAAGGCCAAGTTAGAATTTTTTTACCTATGTTTACCACCTTCCAACCCCTATTTGAAGGGTTTCCGGGACGAGTTAGGGGATGAAATTTTTTTGGTTAGTGTACTCTATTATAACGAGGATATGTGTAAAGTAGGAAACAGTAAGACTTTTATTAGGCCAAGTTAGAATTTTTTTACCTATGTTTACCACCTTCCAACCCCTATTTGAAGAGCTTCCGGGACGAGTTAAGGGTTGACATTTTTTTCATAAGTGTATTCTATCGTAATGAGGATATGTGTAAAGTAGAAAACCGTAAGACTTTTATTAGGCCAAGTTAAAATTTTTTTACCTATGTTTACCACCTCCCTACCCCTATTTGAAGGGCTTCCGGGACGAGTTAGGGGTTGAAATTTTTTTGGTTAGTGTATTCTATTATAATGAGGATATGTGTAAAGTAGGAAACAGTAAGACTTTTATTAGGCCAAGTTAGAATTTTTTTACCTATGTTTACCACCTTCCAACCCCTATTTGAAGGGCTTCCGGGACGAGTAAGGGTTTAAAATTTTTATTATAAGAGTATTCCATTACAATGAGGGTATGTACGAAGTAGAAAACCGTAAGACTTTTATTAGGCCAAGTTAGAATTTTTTTACCATATTCACCCACTTCCAACCCCTATTTGAAGAGCTTCCGGGACGAGTTAAATGTTGACATTTTTTTCATAAGAGTATTCTATCGTAATGAGGATATGTGCAAAGTAGAAAACCGTAAGACTTTTATTAGGCCAAGTTAAAATTTTTTTACCTATGTTTACCACCTTCCAACCCCTATTTGAAGGGCTTCCGGGACGAGTTAGGGGTTGAAATTTTTTTGGTTAGTGTATTCTATTATAATGAGGATATGTGTAAAGTAGAACACCGTAAGACTTTTATTAGGCCAAGTTAGATTTTCTACCTATATTTACCTCCTTCCAACCCCTATTTGAAGGGCTTCCGGGACGAGTTAGGGTTTAAACTTTTTATTATAAGTGTATTCCATTACAATGAGGGTATGTACGAAGTAGAAAACCGTAAAACTTTTATTAGGCCAAGTTAGAATTTTTTTACCTATATTCACCCACTTCCAACCCCTATTTGAAGAGCTTCCGGGACGAGTTAAGGGTTGACATTTTTTTCATAAGTGTATTCTATCGTAATGAGGATATGTGTAAAGTAGAAAACCTTAAGACTTTTATTAGGCCAAGTTAGAATTTTTTTCCTATGTTTACCACCTTCCAACCCCTATTTGAAGGGCTTCCGGGACGAGTTAGGGGTTGAAATTTTTTTGGTTAGTGTATTCTATTATAATGAGGATATGTGTAAAGTAGAACACCGTAAGACTTTTATTAGGCCAAGTTAGAATTTTTTTACCTATGTTTACCACCTTCCAACCCCTATTTGAAGGGCTTCCGGGACGAGTGAGGGTTTAAAATTTTTATTATAAGAGTATTCCATTACAATGCGGGTATGTACGAAGTAGAAAACCGTAAGACTTTTATTAGGCCAAGTTAGAATTTTTTTACCTATATTCACCCACTTCCAACCCCTATTTGAAGGGCTTCCGGGACGAGTTAAATGTTGACATTTTTTTCATAAGAGTATTCTATCGTAATGAGGATATGTGCAAAGTAGAAAACCGTAAGACTTTTATTAGGCCAAGTTAAATTTTTTTTACCTATGTTTACCACCTTCCAACCCCTATTTGAAGGGCTTCCGGGACGAGTTAGGGGTTGAAATTTTTTTGGTTAGTGTATTCTATTATAATGAGGATATGTGTAAAGTAGAACACCGTAAGACTTTTATTAGGCCAAGTTAGATTTTCTACCTATATTTACCTCCTTCCAACCCCTATTTGAAGGGCTTCCGGGACGAGTTAGGGTTTAAAATTTTTATTATATGTGTATTCCATTACAATGTGGGTATGTACGAAGTAGAAAACCGTAAAACTTTTATTAGTCCAAGTTAGAATTTTTTATCTATATTTATCCCCATTGCGACCCCTATTTGAAGGTCTTCCGGGACGAGTTAAGGGTTGTAATTTTTTTCATAAGTGTATTCTATTTGAAGAGCTTCCGGGACGAGTTAAGGGTTGACATTTTTTTCATAAGTGTATTCTATCGTAATGAGGATATGTGTGAAGTAGAAAACCGTAAGACTTTTATTAGGCCAAGTTAGAATTTTTTTACCTATGTTTACCACCTTCCAACCCCTATTTGAAGGGCTTCCGGGACGAGTTGTGGGTTGAAATTTTTTTGGTTAGTGTATTCGATTATAATGAGGATATGTGTAAAGTAGAACACCGTAAGACTTTTATTAGGCCAAGTTAGAATTTTTTTCCTATGTTTACCCCCTTCCAACCCCTATTTGAAGGGCTTCCGGGACGAGTTAGGGGTTGAAATTTTTTTGGTTAGTGTATTCTATTATAATGAGGATACGTGTAAAGTAGAACACCGTAAGACTTTTATTAGGCCAAGTTAGATTTTTTACCTATATTTACCTCCTTCCAATCCCTATTTGAAGGGCTTCCGGGACGAGTAAGGCTTTAAAATTTTTATTATAAGAGTATTCCATTACAATGAGGGTATGTACGAAGTAGAAAACCGTAAGGCTTTTATTTGGCCAAGTTAGAATTTTTTTACCATATTCACCCACTTCCAACCCCTATTTGAAGAGCTTCCGGGACGAGTTAAGGGTTGACATTTTTTTCATAAGTGTATTCTATCGTAATGAGGATATGTGTAAAGTAGAAAACCGTAAGACATTTATTAGGCCAAGTTAAAATTTTTTACCTATGTTTACCACCTTCCAACCCCTATTTGAAGGGCTTCCGGGACGAGTTAGGGGTTGAAATTTTTTTGGTTAGTGTATTCTATTATAATGAGGATATGTGTAAAGTAGAACACCGTAAGACTCTTATTAGGCCAAGTTAGATTTTCTACCTATATTTACCTCCTTCCAACCCCTATTTGAAGAGCTTCCGGGACGAGTTAGGGTTTAAAATTTTTATTATAAGTGTATTCTATTACAATGAGGGTATGTACGAAGTAGAAAACCGTAAAACTTTTATTAGGCCAAGTTAGAATTTTTTATCTATATTTACCCCCATTGCGACCCCTATTTGAAGGTCTTCCGGAACGAGTTAGGGGTTGACATTTTTTTTATAAGTGTATTCTATCGTAATGAGGATATGTGTAAAGTAGAAAACCGTAAGACTTTTATTAGGCCAAGTTAGAATTTTTTTACCTATATTCACCCACTTCCAACCCCTATTTGAAGGGCTTCCGGGACGAGTTAAGGGTTGTAATTTTTGTTGTAAGTGTATTCTATCCTAATGAGGATATGTGTAAAGTAGAAAACCGTAAGACTTTTATTAGGCCAAATTAGAATTTTTTTACCTATGTTTACCACCTTCCAACCACTATTTGAAGGGCTTCCGGGACGAGTTAGGGGTTGAAATTTTTTTGGTTAGTGTATTCTATTATAATGAGGATATGTGTAAAGTAGAACACCGTAAGACTTTTATTAGGCCAAGTTAGATTTTCTACCTATATTTACCTCCTTCCAACCCCTATTTGAAGGGCTTCCGGGACGAGTTAGGGTTTAAAATTTTTATTATAAGTGTATTCCATTACAATGAGGGTATGTAAGAAGTAGAAAACCGTAAAACTTTTATTAGGCCAAGTTAGAATTTTTTTACCTATATTCACCCACTTTCAACCCCTATTTGAAGAGCTTCCGGGACGAGTTAAGGGTTGACATTTTTTTCATAAGTGTATTCTATCGTAATGAGGATATGTGTAAAGTAGAAAACCGAAAGAGTTTTATTAGGCCAAGTTAGAATTTTTTATCTATATTTACCCCCATTGCGACCCCTATTTGAAGGTCTTCCGGGACGAGTTAAGGGTTGTAATTTTTTTCATAAGTGTATTCTATCGTAATGAGGATATGTGTAAAGTAGAAAACCGTAAGACTTTTATAAGGCCAAGTTAGAATTTTTTTACCTATGTTTACCACCTTCCAACCCCTATTTGAAGGGTTTCCGGGACGAGTTAGGGTTTAAAATTTTTATTATAAGTGTATTCCATTACAATGAGGGTATGTAAGAAGTAGAAAACCGTAAAACTTTTATTAGGCCAAGTTAGAATTTTTTTACCTATATTCACCCACTTCCAACCCCTATTTGAAGAGCTTCCGGGACGAGTTAAATGTTGACATTTTTTTCATAAGAGTATTCTATCGTAATGAGGATATGTGCAAAGTAGAAAACCGTAAGACTTTTATTAGGCCAAGTTAAAATTTTTTTACCTATGTTTACCACCTTCCAACCCCTATTTGAAGGGCTTCCGGGACGAGTTAGGGGTTGAAATTTTTTTGGTTAGTGTATTCTATTATAATGAGGATATGTGTAAAGTAGAACACCGTAAGACTTTTATTAGGCCAAGTTAGATTTTCTACCTATATTTACCTCCTTCCAACCCCTATTTGAAGGGCTTCCGGGACGAGTTAGGGTTTAAACTTTTTATTATAAGTGTATTCCATTACAATGAGGGTATGTACGAAGTAGAAAACCGTAAAACTTTTATTAGGCCAAGTTAGAATTTTTTTACCTATATTCACCCACTTCCAACCCCTATTTGAAGAGCTTCCGGGACGAGTTAAGGGTTGACATTTTTTTCATAAGTGTATTCTATCGTAATGAGGATATGTGTAAAGTAGAAAACCTTAAGACTTTTATTAGGCCAAGTTAGAATTTTTTTCCTATGTTTACCACCTTCCAACCCCTATTTGAAGGGCTTCCGGGACGAGTTAGGGGTTGAAATTTTTTTGGTTAGTGTATTCTATTATAATGAGGATATGTGTAAAGTAGAACACCGTAAGACTTTTATTAGGCCAAGTTAGAATTTTTTTACCTATGTTTACCACCTTCCAACCCCTATTTGAAGGGCTTCCGGGACGAGTGAGGGTTTAAAATTTTTATTATAAGAGTATTCCATTACAATGCGGGTATGTACGAAGTAGAAAACCGTAAGACTTTTATTAGGCCAAGTTAGAATTTTTTTACCTATATTCACCCACTTCCAACCCCTATTTGAAGGGCTTCCGGGACGAGTTAAATGTTGACATTTTTTTCATAAGAGTATTCTATCGTAATGAGGATATGTGCAAAGTAGAAAACCGTAAGACTTTTATTAGGCCAAGTTAAATTTTTTTTACCTATGTTTACCACCTTCCAACCCCTATTTAAACGGCTTCCGGGACGAGTTAGGGGTTGACATTTTTTTTATAAGTGTATTCTATTGTAATGAGGATATGTGTAAAGTAGGAAACAGTAAGACTTTTATTAGGCCAAGTTAGAATTTTTTTACCTATGTTTACCACCTTCCAACCCCTATTTGAAGGGCTTCCGGGACGAGTTAGGGGTTGACATTTTTTTGGTTAGTGTATTCTATTATAATGAGGATATGTGTAAAGTAGAACACCGTAAGACTTTTATTAGGCCAAGTTAGATTTTCTACCTATATTTACCTCCTTCCAACCCCTATTTGAAGGGCTTCCGGGACGAGTTAGGGTTTAAAATTTTTATTATAAGTGTATTCCATTACAATGAGGGTATGTACGAAGTAGAAAACCGTAAAACTTTTATTAGGCCATGTTACAATTTTTTTACCTATATACACCCCCTTCCAACCCCTATTTAAACGGCTTCCGGGACGAGTTAGGGGTTGACATTTTTTTTATAAGTGTATTCTATTGTAATGAGGATATGTGTAAAGTAGAAAACCGTAAGACTTTTATTAGGCCAAGTTAGAATTTTTTTACCTATGTTTACCACCTTCCAACCCCTATTTAAACGGCTTCCGGGACGAGTTAGGGGTTGACATTTTTTTTATAAGTGTATTCTATTGTAATGAGGATATGTGTAAAGTAGGAAACAGTAAGACTTTTATTAGGCCAAGTTAGAATTTTTTTACCTATGTTTACCACCTTCCAACCCCTATTTGAAGGGCTTCCGGGACGAGTTAGGGGTTGAAATTTTTTTGGTTAGTGTATTCTATTATAATGAGGATATGTGTAAAGTAGAACACCGTAAGACTTTTATTAGACCAAGTTAGATTTTTTACCTATGTTTACCACCTTCCAACCCCTATTTGAAGGGCTTCCGGGACGAGTTAGGGGTTGAAATTTTTTTGGTTAGTGTATTCTATTATAATGAGGATATGTGTAAAGTAGAACACCGTAAGACTTTTATTAGGCCAAGTTAGATTTTTTACCTATGTTTACCACCTTCCAACCCCTATTTGAAGGGCTTCCGGGACGAGTTAGGGGTTGAAATTTTTTGGTTAGTGTATTCTATTATAATGAGGATATGTGTAAAGTAGAACACCGTAAGACTTTTATTAGGCCAAGTTAGATTTTTTACCTATATTTACTTCCTTCCACCCATATTTGAAGGGTTTCCGGGACGAGTAAGGGTTTAAAATTTTTATTATAAGAGTATTCCATTACAATGAGGGTATGTACGAAGTAGAAAACCGTAAAACTTTTATTAGGCCAAGTTAGAATTTTTTTACCTATATTCACCCACTTCCAACCCCTATTTAAAGAGCTTCCGGGACGAGTTAAGGGTTGACATTTTTTTCATAAGTGTATTCTATCGTAATGAGGATATGTGAAAAGTAGAAAACCGTAAGACTTTTATTAGGCCAAGTTAGAATTTTTTTACCTATGTTTACCACCTTCCAACCGCAAATTGAAGGGCTTCCGGGACGAGTTAGGGGTTGAAATTTTTTTGGTTAGTGTATTCTATTATAATGAGGATATGTGTAAAGTAGAACACCGTAAGACTTTTATTAGGCCAAGTTAGAATTTTTTTACCTATATTCACCCACTTCCAACCCCTATTTGAAGAGCTTCCGGGACGAGTTAATGGTTGACATTTTTTTCATAAGTGTATTCTATCGTAATGAGGATATGTGTAAAGTAGAAAACCGTAAGACTTTTATTAGGCCAAGTTAAAATGTTTTTACATATGTTTACCACCTCCCAACCCCTATTTGATGGGCTTCCGGGACGAGTTAGGGGTTGTAATTTTTTTGGTTAGTGTATTCTATTATAATGAGGATATGTGTAAAGTAGAACACCGTAAGACTTTTATTAGGCCAAGTTAGAATTTTTTTCCTATGTTTACCTCCTTCCAACCCCTATTTGAAGGGCTTCTGGGACGAGTTAGGGGTTGAAATTTTTTTGGTTAGTGTATTCTATTATAATGAGGATATGTGTAAAGTACAACACCGTAAGACTTTTATTAGGCCAAGTTAGATTTTTTACCTATATTTACCTCCTTCCAATCCCTATTTGAAGGGCTTCCGGGACGAGTAAGGCTTTAAAATTTTTATTATAAGAGTATTCCATTACAATGAGGGTATGTACGAAGTAGAAAACCGTAAGACTTTTATTAGGCCAAGTTAGAATTTTTTTACCTATGTTTACCACCTTCCAACCCCTATTTGAAGGGCTTCCGGGACGAGTTAGGGGTTGAAATTTTTTGGTTAGTGTATTCTATTATAATGAGGATATGTGTAAAGTAGAACACCGTAAGACTTTTATTAGGCCAAGTTAGATTTTCTACCTATATTTACCTCCTTCCAACCCCTATTTGAAGGGCTTCCGTGACGAGTTAGGGTTTAAAATTTTTATTATAAGTGTATTCTATTACAATGATGGTATGTACGAAGTAGAAAACCGTAAAACTTTTATTAGGCCATGTTACAATTTTTTTACCTATATTCACCCCATTCCAACCCATATTTAAACGGCTTCCGGGACGAGTTAGGGGTTGACATTTTTTTTATAAGTGTATTCTATTGTAATGAGGATATGTGTAAAGTAGGAAACAGTAAGACTTTTATTAGGCCAAGTTAGATTTTCTACCTATATTTACCTCCTTCCAACCCCTATTTGAAGGGCTTCCGGGACGAGTTAGGGTTTAAAATTTTTATTATAAGTGTATTCCATTACAATGTGGGAATGTACGAAGTAGAAAACCGTAAAACTTTTATTAGGCCATGTTACAATTTTTTTACCCCTAATCACCCCCTTCCAACCCCTATTTGAAGGGCTTCCGAGACGAGTTCGGGGTTGACATTTTTTTGGTTAGTGTATTCTATTATAATGAGGATATGTGTAAAGTAGAACACCGTAAGACTTTTATTAGGCCAAGTTAGATTTTTTACCTATATTTACCTCCTTCCAACCCCTATTTGAAGGGCTTCCGGGACGTGTAAGGGTTTAAAATTTTTATTATAAGAGTATTCCATTACAATGAGGGTATGTACGAAGTAGAAAACCGTAAGACTTTTATTAGGCCAAGTTAGAATTTTTTTACCTATGTTTACCACCTTCCAACCCCTATTTGAAGGGCTTCCGGGACGAGTTAGAGGTTGAAATTTTTTTGGTTAGTGTATTCTATTATAATGAGGATATGTGTAAAGTAGAACACCGTAAGACTTTTATTAGGCCAAGTTAGATTTTCTACTTATATTTACCTCCTTCCTACCCCTATTTGAAGGGCTTCAGGGACGAGTTAGGGTTTAAAATTTTTATTATAAGTGTATTCCATTACAATGAGGGTATGTACGAAGTAGAAAACCGTAAGACTTTTATTAGGCCAAGTTAGAATTTTTTTCCTATGTTTACCTCCTTCCAACCCCTATTTGAAGGGCTTCCGGGACGAGTTAGGGGTTGAAATTTTTTTGGTTAGTGTATTCTATTATAATGAGGATATGTGTAAAGTAGAACACCGTAAGACTTTTATTAGGCCAAGTTAGAATTTTTTTCCTATGTTTACCTCCTTCCAACCCCTATTTGAAGGGCTTCCGGGACGAGTTAGGGGTTGAAATTTTTTTGGTTAGTGTATTCTATTATAATGAGGATATGTGTAAAGTAGAACACCGTAAGACTTTTATTAGGCCAAGTTAGAATTTTTTTACCATATTCACCCACTTCCAACCCCTATTTGAAGAGCTTCCGGGACGAGTTAAGGGTTGACATTTTTTTCATAAGTGTATTCTATCGTAATGAGGATATGTGTAAAGTAGAAAACCGTAAGACTTTTATTAGGCCAAGTTAGAATTTTTTTACCTATGTTTACCACCTTCCAACCGCTATTTGAAGGGCTTCCGGGACGAGTTAGGGGTTGAAATTTTTTTGGTTAGTGTATTCTATTATAATGAGGATATGTGTAAAGTAGAACACCGTAAGACTTTTATTAGGCCAAGTTAGATTTTTTACCTATGTTTACCACCTTCCAACCCCTATTTGAAGGGCTTCCGGGACGAGTAAGGGTTTAAAATTTTTATTATAAGAGTATTCCATTACAATGAGGGTATGTACGAAGTAGAAAACCGTAAGACTTTTATTAGGCCAAGTTAGAATTTTTTTACCTATATTCACCCACTTCCAACCCCTATTTGAAGAGCTTCCGGGACGAGTTAAGGGTTGACATTTTTTTCATAAGTGTATTCTATCGTAATGAGGATATGTGTAAAGTAGAAAACCGTAAGACTTTTATTAGGCCAAGTTAAAATGTTTTTACCTATGTTTACCACCTCCCAACCCCTATTTGATGGGCTTCCGGGACGAGTTAGGGTTTAAAATTTTTATTATAAGTGTATTCCATTACAATGAGGGTATGTACGAAGTAGAAAACCGTAAAACTTTTATTAGGCCATGTTACAATTTTTTTACCTATATACACCCCCTTCCAACCCCTATTTAAACGGCTTCCGGGACGAGTTAGGGGTTGACATTTTTTTTATAAGTGTATTCTATTGTAATGAGGATATGTGTAAAGTAGAAAACCGTAAGACTTTTATTAGGCCAAGTTAGAATTTTTTTACCTATGTTTACCACCTTCCAACCCCTATTTAAACGGCTTCCGGGACGAGTTAGGGGTTGACATTTTTTTTATAAGTGTATTCTATTGTAATGAGGATATGTGTAAAGTAGGAAACAGTAAGACTTTTATTAGGCCAAGTTAGAATTTTTTTACCTATGTTTACCACCTTCCAACCCCTATTTGAAGGGCTTCCGGGACGAGTTAGGGGTTGAAATTTTTTTGGTTAGTGTATTCTATTATAATGAGGATATGTGTAAAGTAGAACACCGTAAGACTTTTATTAGGCCAAGTTAGATTTTCTACCTATATTTACCTCCTTCCAACCCCTATTTGAAGGGCTTCCGTGACGAGTTAGGGTTTAAAATTTTTATTATAAGTGTATTCTATTACAATGATGGTATGTACGAAGTAGAAAACCGTAAAACTTTTATTAGGCCATGTTACAATTTTTTTACCTATATTCACCCCATTCCAACCCATATTTAAACGGCTTCCGGGACGAGTTAGGGGTTGACATTTTTTTTATAAGTGTATAAGTCTATTGTAATGAGGATATGTGTAAAGTAGGAAACAGTAAGACTTTTATTAGGCCAAGTTAGAATTTTTTTACCTATGTTTACCACCTTCCAACCCCTATTTGAAGGGCTTCCGGGACGAGTTAGGGGTTGAAATTTTTTTGGTTAGTGTATTCTATTATAATGAGGATATGTGTAAAGTAGAACACCGTAAGACTTTTATTAGGCCAAGTTAGATTTTTTACCTATGTTTACCACCTTCCAACCCCTATTTGAAGGGCTTCCGGGACGAGTTAGGGGTTGAAATTTTTTTGGTTAGTGTATTCTATTATAATGAGGATATGTGTAAAGTAGAACACCGTAAGACTTTTATTAGGCCAAGTTAGATTTTTTACCTATATTTACCTCCTTCCAACCCCTATTTGAAGGGCTTCCGGGACGAGTAAGGGTTTAAAATTTTTATTATAAGAGTATTCCATTACAATGAGGGTATGTACGAAGTAGAAAACCGTAAGACTTTTATTAGGCCAAGTTAGAATTTATTTACCTATATTCACCCACTTCCAACCCCTATTTGAAGAGCTTCCGGGACGAGTTAAGGGTTGACATTTTTTTCATAAGTGTATTCTATCGTAATGAGGATATGTGTAATGTAGAAAACCGTAAGACTTTTATTAGGCCAAGTTAGAATTTTTTTACCTATGTTTACCACCTTCCAACCCCTATTTGAAGGGCTTCCGGGACGAGTTAGGGGTTGACATTTTTTTGGTTAGTGTATTCTATTATAATGAGGATATGTGTAAAGTAGAACACCGTAAGACTTTTATTAGGCCAAGTTAGATTTTCTACCTATATTTACCTCCTTCCAACCCCTATTTGAAGGGCTTCCGGGACGAGTTAGGGTTTAAAATTTTTATTATAAGTGTATTCCATTACAATGAGGGTATGTACGAAGTAGAAAACCGTAAAACTTTTATTAGGCCATGTTACAATTTTTTTACCTATATACACCCCCTTCCAACCCCTATTTAAACGGCTTCCGGGACGAGTTAGGGGTTGACATTTTTTTTATAAGTGTATTCTATTGTAATGAGGATATGTGTAAAGTAGAAAACCGTAAGACTTTTATTAGGCCAAGTTAGAATTTTTTTACCTATGTTTACCACCTTCCAACCCCTATTTAAACGGCTTCCGGGACGAGTTAGGGGTTGACATTTTTTTTATAAGTGTATTCTATTGTAATGAGGATATGTGTAAAGTAGGAAACAGTAAGACTTTTATTAGGCCAAGTTAGAATTTTTTTACCTATGTTTACCACCTTCCAACCCCTATTTGAAGGGCTTCCGGGACGAGTTAGGGGTTGAAATTTTTTTGGTTAGTGTATTCTATTATAATGAGGATATGTGTAAAGTAGAACACCGTAAGACTTTTATTAGACCAAGTTAGATTTTTTACCTATGTTTACCACCTTCCAACCCATATTTAAACGGCTTCCGGGACGAGTTAGGGGTTGAAATTTTTTTGGTTAGTGTATTCTATTATAATGAGGATATGTGTAAAGTAGAACACCGTAAGACTTTTATTAGGCCAAGTTAGATTTTCTACCTATATTTACCTCCTTCCAACCCCTATTTGAAGGGCTTCCGTGACGAGTTAGGGTTTAAAATTTTTATTATAAGTGTATTCTATTACAATGATGGTATGTACGAAGTAGAAAACCGTAAAACTTTTATTAGGCCATGTTACAATTTTTTTACCTATATTCACCCCATTCCAACCCATATTTAAACGGCTTCCGGGACGAGTTAGGGGTTGACATTTTTTTTATAAGTGTATAAGTCTATTGTAATGAGGATATGTGTAAAGTAGGAAACAGTAAGACTTTTATTAGGCCAAGTTAGAATTTTTTTACATATGTTTACCACCTTCCAACCCCTATTTGAAGGGCTTCCGGGACGAGTTAGGGGTTGAAATTTTTTTGGTTAGTGTATTCTATTATAATGAGGATATGTGTAAAGTAGAACACCGTAAGACTTTTATTAGGCCAAGTTAGATTTTTTACCTATGTTTACCACCTTCCAACCCCTATTTGAAGGGCTTCCGGGACGAGTTAGGGGTTGAAATTTTTTTGGTTAGTGTATTCTATTATAATGAGGATATGTGTAAAGTAGAACACCGTAAGACTTTTATTAGGCCAAGTTAGATTTTTTACCTATATTTACCTCCTTCCAACCCCTATTTGAAGGGCTTCCGGGACGAGTAAGGGTTTAAAATTTTTATTATAAGAGTATTCCATTACAATGAGGGTATGTACGAAGTAGAAAACCGTAAGACTTTTATTAGGCCAAGTTAGAATTTATTTACCTATATTCACCCACTTCCAACCCCTATTTGAAGAGCTTCCGGGACGAGTTAAGGGTTGACATTTTTTTCATAAGTGTATTCTATCGTAATGAGGATATGTGTAATGTAGAAAACCGTAAGACTTTTATTAGGCCAAGTTAGAATTTTTTTACCTATGTTTACCACCTTCCAACCCCTATTTGAAGGGCTTCCGGGACGAGTTAGGGGTTGACATTTTTTTGGTTAGTGTATTCTATTATAATGAGGATATGTGTAAAGTAGAACACCGTAAGACTTTTATTAGGCCAAGTTAGATTTTCTACCTATATTTACCTCCTTCCAACCCCTATTTGAAGGGCTTCCGGGACGAGTTAGGGTTTAAAATTTTTATTATAAGTGTATTCCATTACAATGAGGGTATGTACGAAGTAGAAAACCGTAAAACTTTTATTAGGCCATGTTACAATTTTTTTACCTATATACACCCCCTTCCAACCCCTATTTAAACGGCTTCCGGGACGAGTTAGGGGTTGACATTTTTTTTATAAGTGTATTCTATTGTAATGAGGATATGTGTAAAGTAGAAAACCGTAAGACTTTTATTAGGCCAAGTTAGAATTTTTTTACCTATGTTTACCACCTTCCAACCCCTATTTAAACGGCTTCCGGGACGAGTTAGGGGTTGACATTTTTTTTATAAGTGTATTCTATTGTAATGAGGATATGTGTAAAGTAGGAAACAGTAAGACTTTTATTAGGCCAAGTTAGAATTTTTTTACCTATGTTTACCACCTTCCAACCCCTATTTGAAGGGCTTCCGGGACGAGTTAGGGGTTGAAATTTTTTTGGTTAGTGTATTCTATTATAATGAGGATATGTGTAAAGTAGAACACCGTAAGACTTTTATTAGACCAAGTTAGATTTTTTACCTATGTTTACCACCTTCCAACCCATATTTAAACGGCTTCCGGGACGAGTTAGGGGTTGAAATTTTTTTTATAAGTGTATTCTATTATAATGAGGATATGTGTAAAGTAGAACACCGTAAGACTTTTATTAGGCCAAGTTAGATTTTTTACCTATGTTTACCACCTTCCAACCCCTATTTGAAGGGCTTCCGGGACGAGTTAGGGTAAAAAATTTTTATTATAAGTGTATTCCATTACAATGAGGGTATGTACGAAGTAGAAAACCGTAAAACTTTTATTAGGCCAAGTTACAATTTTTTTATCTATATTCACCCCATTCCAACCCATATTTAAACGGCTTCCGGGACGAGTTAGGGGTTGACATTTTTTTTATAAGTGTATTCTATTGTAATGAGGATATGTGTAAAGTAGGAAACAGTAAGACTTTTATTAGGCCAAGTTAGAATTTTTTTACCTATGTTTACCACCTTCCAACCCCTATTTGAAGGGCTTCCGGGACGAGTTAGGGGTTGAAATTTTTTTTGTTAGTGTATTCTATTATAATGAGGATATGTGTAAAGTAGAACACCGTAAGACTTTTATTAGGCCAAGTTAGATTTTTTACCTATATTTACCTCCTTCCAACCCCTATTTGAAGGGCTTCCGGGACGAGTTAGCGTAAAATTTTTTTATTATAAGTGTATTCCATTACAATGAGGGTATGTACGAAGTAGAAAACCGTAAAACTTTTATTAGGCCAAGTTACAATTATTTACCCCTATTCACCCCCTTCCAACCCCTATTTAAACGGCTTCCGGGACGAGTTAGGGGTTGACATTTTGTTTTTAAGTGTATTCTATTGTAATGAGGATATGTGTATAGTAGAAAACCGTAAGACTTTTATTAGGCCAAGTTACAATTTTTTTACCTATATTCACCCCCTTCCAACCCCTATTTAAACGGCTTCCGGGACGAGTTAGAGGTTGACATTTTTTTTATAAGTGTATTCTATTGTATTGAGGATACGTGTAAAGTAGGAAACAGTAAGACTTTTATTAGGCCAAGTTAAAATTTTTTTACCCCTATTCACCCCCTTCCAACCCCTATTTAAACGGCTTCCGGGACGAGTTAGGGGTTGACATTTTGTTTTTAAGTGTATTCTATTGTAATGAGGATATGTGTATAGTAGAAAACCGTAAGACTTTTATTAGGCCAAGTTACAATTTTTTTACCTATATTCACCCCCTTCCAACCCCTATTTAAACGGCTTCCGGGACGAGTTAGAGGTTGACATTTTTTTTATAAGTGTATTCTATTGTATTGAGGATACGTGTAAAGTAGGAAACAGTAAGACTTTTATTAGGCCAAGTTAAAATTTTTTTACCTATGTTTACCACCTCCCAACCCCTATTTGAAGGGCTTCCGGGACGAGTTAGGGGTTGAAATTTTTTTGGTTAGTGTATTCTATTATAATGAGGATATGTGTAAAGTAGAACACCGTAAGACTTTTATTAGGCCAAGTTAGAATTTTATTACCTATGTTTACCACCTTCCAACCCCTATTTGAAGGGTTTCTGGGACGAGTTAGGGTTTAAAATTTTTATTATAAGTGTATTCCATTACAATGAGCGTATGTACGAAGTAGAAAACCGTAAAACTTTTATTAGGCCAAGTTAGAATTTTTTTACCTATATTCACCCACTTCCAACCCCTATTTGAAGAGCTTCCGGGACGAGTTAAGGGTTGACATTTTTTTATAAGTGTATTCTATCGTAATGAGGATATGTGTAAAGTAGAAAACCGTAAGACTTTTATTAGGCCAAGTTAGAATTTTTTTACCTACGTTTACCACCTTCCAACCCCTATTTGAAGGGTTTCCGGGACGAGTTAGGGGTTGAAATTTTTTTGGTTAGTGTATTCTATTATAATGAGGATATGTGTAAAGTAGAACACCGTAAGACTTTTATTAGGCCAAGTTAGAATTTTTTTACCTATGTTTACCACCTTCCAACCCCTATTTGAAGGGCTTCCGAGACGAGTTAGGGGTTGAAATTTTTTTGGTTAGTGTATTCTATTATAATGAGGATATGTGTAAAGTAGAACACCGTAAGACTTTTATTAGGCCAAGTTAGAATTTTTTTACCTATGTTTACCACCTTCCAACCCCTATTTGAAGGGCTTCCGGGACGAGTTAGGGGTTGACATTTTTGTTATAAGTGTATTCTATTATAATGAGGATATGTGTAAAGTAGGAAACAGTAAGACTTTTATTAGGCCAAGTTAGAATTTTTTTACCTATGTTTACCACCTTCCAACCCCTATTTGAAGGGCTTCCGGGACGAGTAAGGGTTTAAAATTTTTATTATAAGAGTATTCCATTACCATGTGGGTATGTACGAAGTAGAAAACCGTAAAACTTTTATTAGGCCATGTTACAATTTTTTTACCCCTATTCACCCCCTTCCAACCCCTATTTAAACGGCTTCCGGGACGAGTTAGGGGTTGACATTTTGTTTTTAAGTGTATTCTATCGTAATGAGGATATGTGTAAAGTAGAAAACCGTAAGACTTTTATTAGGCCAAGTTAAATGTTTTTACATATGTTTACCACCTCCCAACCCCTATTTGATGGGCTTCCGGGACGAGTTAGGGGTTGTAATTTTTTTGGTTAGTGTATTCTATTATAATGAGGATATGTGTAAAGTAGAACACCGTAAGACTTTTATTAGGCCAAGTTAGAATTTTTTTCCTATGTTTACCTCCTTCCAACCCCTATTTGAAGGGCTTCTGGGACGAGTTAGGGGTTGAAATTTTTTTGGTTAGTGTATTCTATTATAATGAGGATATGTGTAAAGTAGAACACCGTAAGACTTTTATTAGGCCAAGTTAGATTTTTTACCTATATTTACCTCCTTCCAATCCCTATTTGAAGGGCTTCCGGGACGAGTAAGGCTTTAAAATTTTTATTATAAGAGTATTCCATTACAATGAGGGTATGTACGAAGTAGAAAACCGTAAGACTTTTATTAGGCCAAGTTAGAATTTTTTTACCTATGTTACCACCTTCCAACCCCTATTTGAAGGGCTTCCGGGACGAGTTAGGGGTTGAAATTTTTTGGTTAGTGTATTCTATTATAATGAGGATATGTGTAAAGTAGAACACCGTAAGACTATTATTAGGCCAAGTTAGATTTTCTACCTATATTTACCTCCTTCCAACCCCTATTTGAAGGGCTTCCGTGACGAGTTAGGGTTTAAAATTTTTATTATAAGTGTATTCCATTACAATGTGGGAATGTACGAAGTAGAAAACCGTAAAACTTTTATTAGGCCATGTTACAATTTTTTTACCCCTAATCACCCCCTTCCAACCCCTATTTGAAGGGCTTCCGAGACGAGTTCGGGGTGGACATTTTTTTGGTTAGTGTATTCTATTATAATGAGGATATGTGTAAAGTAGAACACCGTAAGACTTTTATTAGGCCAAGTTAGATTTTTTACCTATATTTACCTCCTTCCAAACCCCTATTTGAAGGGCTTCCGGGACGTGTAAGGGTTTAAAATTTTTATTATAAGAGTATTCCATTACAATGAGGGTATGTACGAAGTAGAAAACCGTAAGACTTTTATTAGGCCAAGTTAGAATTTTTTTACCTATGTTTACCACCTTCCAACCCCTATTTGAAGGGCGTCCGGGACGAGTTAGGGGTTGAAATTTTTTTGGTTAGTGTATTCTATTATAATGAGGATATGTGTAAAGTAGAACACCGTAAGACTTTTATTAGGCCAAGTTAGATTTTCTACCTATATTTACCTCCTTCCAACCCCTATTTGAAGGGCTTCCGGGACGAGTTAGGGTTCAAAATTTTTATTATAAGTGTATTCTATTACAATGAGGGTATGTACGAAGTAGAAAACCGTAAAACTTTGATTAGGCCATGTTACAATTTTTTTACCTATATTCACCCCATTCCAACCCATATTTAAACGGCTTCCGGGACGAGTTAGGGGTTGACATTTTTTTTATAAGTGTATTCTATTGTAATAAGGATATGTGTAAAGTAGGAAACAGTAAGACTTTTATTAGGCCAAGTTAGAATTTTTTTACCTATGTTTACCACCTTCCAACCCCTATTTGAAGGGCTTCCGGGACGAGTTAGGGGTTGAAATTTTTTTGGTTAGTGTATTCTATTACAATGAGGGTATGTACGAAGTAGAAAACCGTAAGACTTTTATTAGGCCAAGTTAGAATTTTTTTACCTATATTCACCCACTTCCAACCCCTATTTGAAAAGCTTCCGGGACGAGTTAAGGGTTGACATTTTTTTCATAAGTGTATTCCATTACAATGTGGGTATGTGTAAAGTAGAAAACCGTAAGACTTTTATTAGGCCAAGTTAGAATTTTTTTACCTATGTTTACCACCTTCCAACCCCTATTTGAAGGGCTTCCGGGACGAGTTAGGGGTTGAAATTTTTTTGGTTAGTGTATTCTATTATAATGAGGATATGTGTAAAGTAGAACACCGTAAGACTTTTATTAGGCCAAGTTAGAATTTTTTACCTATATTTACCTCCTTCCAATCCCTATTCGAAGGGATTCCGGGACGAGTAAGGCTTTAAAATTTTTATTATAAGAGTATTCCATTACAATGAGGGTATGTACGAAGTAGAAAACCGTAAGACTTTTATTAGGCCAAGTTAGAATTTTTTTACCTATGTTTACCACCTTCCAACCCCTATTTGAAGGGCTTCCGGGACGAGTTAGGGGTTGAAATTTTTTTGGTTAGTGTATTCTATTATAATGAGGATATGTGTAAAGTAGAACACCGTAAGACTTTTATTAGGCCAAGTTACAATTTTTTTACCCCTATTCACCCCCTTCCAACCCCTATTTAAACGGCTTCCGGGACGAGTTAGGGGTTGACATTTTGTTTTTAAGTGTATTCTATTGTAATGAGGATATGTGTATAGTAGAAAACCGTAAGACTTTTATTAGGCCAAGTTACAATTTTTTTACCTATATTCACCCCCTTCCAACCCCTATTTAAACGGCTTCCGGGACGAGTTAGAGGTTGACATTTTTTTTATAAGTGTATTCTATTGTATTGAGGATACGTGTAAAGTAGGAAACAGTAAGACTTTTATTAGGCCAAGTTAAAATTTTTTTACCTATGTTTACCACCTCCCAACCCCTATTTGAAGGGCTTCCGGGACGAGTTAGGGGTTGAAATTTTTTTGGTTAGTGTATTCTATTATAATGAGGATATGTGTAAAGTAGAACACCGTAAGACTTTTATTAGGCCAAGTTAGAATTTTATTACCTATGTTTACCACCTTCCAACCCCTATTTGAAGGGTTTCTGGGACGAGTTAGGGTTTAAAATTTTTATTATAAGTGTATTCCATTACAATGAGCGTATGTACGAAGTAGAAAACCGTAAAACTTTTATTAGGCCAAGTTAGAATTTTTTTACCTATATTCACCCACTTCCAACCCCTATTTGAAGAGCTTCCGGGACGAGTTAAGGGTTGACATTTTTTTATAAGTGTATTCTATCGTAATGAGGATATGTGTAAAGTAGAAAACCGTAAGACTTTTATTAGGCCAAGTTAGAATTTTTTTACCTACGTTTACCACCTTCCAACCCCTATTTGAAGGGTTTCCGGGACGAGTTAGGGGTTGAAATTTTTTTGGTTAGTGTATTCTATTATAATGAGGATATGTGTAAAGTAGAACACCGTAAGACTTTTATTAGGCCAAGTTAGAATTTTTTTACCTATGTTTACCACCTTCCAACCCCTATTTGAAGGGCTTCCGAGACGAGTTAGGGGTTGAAATTTTTTTGGTTAGTGTATTCTATTATAATGAGGATATGTGTAAAGTAGAACACCGTAAGACTTTTATTAGGCCAAGTTAGAATTTTTTTACCTATGTTTACCACCTTCCAACCCCTATTTGAAGGGCTTCCGGGACGAGTTAGGGGTTGACATTTTTGTTATAAGTGTATTCTATTATAATGAGGATATGTGTAAAGTAGGAAACAGTAAGACTTTTATTAGGCCAAGTTAGAATTTTTTTACCTATGTTTACCACCTTCCAACCCCTATTTGAAGGGCTTCCGGGACGAGTAAGGGTTTAAAATTTTTATTATAAGAGTATTCCATTACCATGTGGGTATGTACGAAGTAGAAAACCGTAAAACTTTTATTAGGCCATGTTACAATTTTTTTACCCCTATTCACCCCCTTCCAACCCCTATTTAAACGGCTTCCGGGACGAGTTAGGGGTTGACATTTTGTTTTTAAGTGTATTCTATCGTAATGAGGATATGTGTAAAGTAGAAAACCGTAAGACTTTTATTAGGCCAAGTTAAATGTTTTTACATATGTTTACCACCTCCCAACCCCTATTTGATGGGCTTCCGGGACGAGTTAGGGGTTGTAATTTTTTTGGTTAGTGTATTCTATTATAATGAGGATATGTGTAAAGTAGAACACCGTAAGACTTTTATTAGGCCAAGTTAGAATTTTTTTCCTATGTTTACCTCCTTCCAACCCCTATTTGAAGGGCTTCTGGGACGAGTTAGGGGTTGAAATTTTTTTGGTTAGTGTATTCTATTATAATGAGGATATGTGTAAAGTAGAACACCGTAAGACTTTTATTAGGCCAAGTTAGATTTTTTACCTATATTTACCTCCTTCCAATCCCTATTTGAAGGGCTTCCGGGACGAGTAAGGCTTTAAAATTTTTATTATAAGAGTATTCCATTACAATGAGGGTATGTACGAAGTAGAAAACCGTAAGACTTTTATTAGGCCAAGTTAGAATTTTTTTACCTATGTTTACCACCTTCCAACCCCTATTTGAAGGGCTTCCGGGACGAGTTAGGGGTTGAAATTTTTTGGTTAGTGTATTCTATTATAATGAGGATATGTGTAAAGTAGAACACCGTAAGACTATTATTAGGCCAAGTTAGATTTTCTACCTATATTTACCTCCTTCCAACCCCTATTTGAAGGGCTTCCGTGACGAGTTAGGGTTTAAAATTTTTATTATAAGTGTATTCCATTACAATGTGGGAATGTACGAAGTAGAAAACCGTAAAACTTTTATTAGGCCATGTTACAATTTTTTTACCCCTAATCACCCCCTTCCAACCCCTATTTGAAGGGCTTCCGAGACGAGTTCGGGGTGGACATTTTTTTGGTTAGTGTATTCTATTATAATGAGGATATGTGTAAAGTAGAACACCGTAAGACTTTTATTAGGCCAAGTTAGATTTTTTACCTATATTTACCTCCTTCCAAACCCCTATTTGAAGGGCTTCCGGGACGTGTAAGGGTTTAAAATTTTTATTATAAGAGTATTCCATTACAATGAGGGTATGTACGAAGTAGAAAACCGTAAGACTTTTATTAGGCCAAGTTAGAATTTTTTTACCTATGTTTACCACCTTCCAACCCCTATTTGAAGGGCGTCCGGGACGAGTTAGGGGTTGAAATTTTTTTGGTTAGTGTATTCTATTATAATGAGGATATGTGTAAAGTAGAACACCGTAAGACTTTTATTAGGCCAAGTTAGATTTTTTACCTATATTTACCTCCTTCCAAACCCCTATTTGAAGGGCTTCCGGGACGTGTAAGGGTTTAAAATTTTTATTATAAGAGTATTCCATTACAATGAGGGTATGTACGAAGTAGAAAACCGTAAGACTTTTATTAGGCCAAGTTAGAATTTTTTTACCTATGTTTACCACCTTCCAACCCCTATTTGAAGGGCGTCCGGGACGAGTTAGGGGTTGAAATTTTTTTGGTTAGTGTATTCTATTATAATGAGGATATGTGTAAAGTAGAACACCGTAAGACTTTTATTAGGCCAAGTTAGATTTTCTACCTATATTTACCTCCTTCCAACCCCTATTTGAAGGGCTTCCGGGACGAGTTAGGGTTCAAAATTTTTATTATAAGTGTATTCTATTACAATGAGGGTATGTACGAAGTAGAAAACCGTAAAACTTTTATTAGGCCATGTTACAATTTTTTTACCTATATTCACCCCATTCCAACCCATATTTAAACGGCTTCCGGGACGAGTTAGGGGTTGACATTTTTTTTATAAGTGTATTCTATTGTAATAAGGATATGTGTAAAGTAGGAAACAGTAAGACTTTTATTAGGCCAAGTTAGAATTTTTTTACCTATGTTTACCACCTTCCAACCCCTATTTGAAGGGCTTCCGGGACGAGTTAGGGGTTGAAATTTTTTTGGTTAGTGTATTCTATTATAATGAGGATATGTGTAAAGTAGAACACCGTAAGACTTTTATTAGGCCAAGTTAGATTTTTTACCTATGTTTACCACCTTCCAACCCCTATTTGAAGGGCTTCCGGGACGAGTTAGGGGTTGAAATTTGTTTGGTTAGTGTATTCTATTATAATGAGGATATGTGTAAAGTAGAACACCGTAAGACTTTTATTAGGCCAAGTTAGATTTTTTACCTATATTTACCTCCTTCCAACCCCTATTTGAAGGGCTTCCGGGACGAGTAAGGGTTTAAAATTTTTATTATAAGAGTATTCCATTACAATGAGGGTATGTACGAAGTAGAAAACCGTAAGACTTTTATTAGGCCAAGTTAGAATTTTTTTACCTATATTCACCCACTTCCAACCCCTATTTGAAAAGCTTCCGGGACGAGTTAAGGGTTGACATTTTTTTCATAAGTGTATTCCATTACAATGTGGGTATGTGTAAAGTAGAAAACCGTAAGACTTTTATTAGGCCAAGTTAGAATTTTTTTACCTATGTTTACCACCTTCCAACCCCTATTTGAAGGGCTTCCGGGACGAGTTAGGGGTTGAAATTTTTTTGGTTAGTGTATTCTATTATAATGAGGATATGTGTAAAGTAGAACACCGTAAGACTTTTATTAGGCCAAGTTAGAATTTTTTACCTATATTTACCTCCTTCCAATCCCTATTCGAAGGGATTCCGGGACGAGTAAGGCTTTAAAATTTTTATTATAAGAGTATTCCATTACAATGAGGGTATGTACGAAGTAGAAAACCGTAAGACTTTTATTAGGCCAAGTTAGATATTTTTACCTATGTTTACCACCTTCCAACCCCTATTTGAAGGGCTTCCGGGACGAGTTAGGGGTTGAAATTTTTTTGGTTAGTGTATTCTATTATAATGAGGATATGTGTAAAGTAGAACACCGTAAGACTTTTATTAGGCCAAGTTAGATTTTCTACTTATATTTACCTCCTTCCTACCCCTATTTGAAGGGCTTCAGGGACGAGTTAGGGTTTAAAATTTTTATTATAAGTGTATTCCATTACAATGAGGGTATGTACGAAGTAGAAAACCGTAAGACTTTTATTAGGCCAAGTTAGAATTTTTTTACCTATGTTTACAACCTTCCAACCCCTATTTGAAGGGCTTCCGGGACGAGTTAGGGGTTGAAATTTTTTGGTTAGTGTATTCTATTATAATGAGGATATGTGTAAAGTAGAACACCGTAAGACTTTTATTAGGCCAAGTTAGATTTTCTACCTATATTTACCTCCTTCCAACCCCTATTTGAAGGGCTTCCGGGACGAGTTAGGGTTCAAAATTTTTATTATAAGTGTATTCTATTACAATGAGGGTATGTACGAAGTAGAAAACCGTAAAACTTTAATTAGGCCATGTTACAATTTTTTTACCTATATTCACCCCATTCCAACCCATATTTAAACGGCTTCCGGGACGAGTTAGGGGTTGACATTTTGTTTATAAGTGTATTCTATTGTAATGAGGATATGTGTAAAGTAGGAAACAGTAAGACTTTTATTAGGCCAAGTTAGAATTTTTTTACCTATGTTTACCACCTTCCAACCCCTATTTGAAGGGCTTCCGGGACGAGTTAGGGGTTCAAATTTTTTTGGTTAGTGTATTCTATTATAATGAGGATATGTGTAAAGTAGAAAACCGTAAGACTTTTATTAGGCCAAGTTAAAATTTTTTTACCTATGTTTAACACCTTCCAACCCCTATTTAAAGGGCTTCCGGGACGAGTTAGGGGTTGAAATTTTTTGGTTAGTGTATTCTATTATAATGAGGATATGTGTAAAGTAGAACACCGTAAGACTTTTATTAGGCCAAGTTAGATTTTCTACCTATATTTACCTCCTTCCAACCCCTATTTGAAGGGCTTCCGGGACGAGTTAGGGTTTAAAATTTTTATTATAAGTGTATTCTATTACAATGAGGGTATGTACGAAGTAGAAAACCGTAAAACTTTTATTAGGCCATGTTACAATTTTTTTACCTATATTCACCCCATTCCAACCCATATTTAAACGGCTTCCGGGACGAGTTAGGGGTTGAAATCTTTTTATAAGTGTATTCTATTATAATGAGGATATGTGTAAAGTAGAACACCGTAAGACTTTTATTAGGCCAAGTTAGATTTTCTACCTATATTTACCTCCTTCCAACCCCTATTTGAAGGGCTTCCGGGACGAGTTAGGGTAAAAATTTTTTATTATAAGTGTATTCCATTACAATGAGGGTATGTACGAAGTAGAAAACCGTAAAACTTTTATTAGGCCAAGTTACAATTTTTTTACCTATATTCACCCCATTCCAACCCATATTTAAACGGCTTCCGGGACGAGTTAGGGGTTGACATTTTTTTTATAAGTGTATTCTATTGTAATGAGGATATGTGTAAAGTAGGAAACAGTAAGACTTTTATTAGGCCAAGTTAGAATTTTTTTACCTATGTTTACCACCTTCCAACCCCTATTTGAAGGGCTTCCGGGACGAGTTAGGGGTTGAAATTTTTTTGGTTAGTGTATTCTATTATAATGAGGATATGTGTAAAGTAGAACACCGTAAGACTTTTATTAGGCCAAGTTAGATTTTTTACCTATATTTACCTCCTTCCAACCCCTATTTGAAGGGCTTCCGGGACGAGTTAGGGTAAAAATTTTTTATTATAAGTGTATTCCATTACAATGAGGGTATGTACGAAGTAGAAAACCGTAAAACTTTTATTAGGCCAAGTTACAATTATTTACCCCTATTCACCCCCTTTCAACCCCTATTTAAACGGCTTCCGGGACGAGTTAGGGGTTGACATTTTGTTTTTAAGTGTATTCTATTGTAATGAGGATATGTGTATAGTAGAAAACCGTAAGACTTTTATTAGGCCAAGTTACAATTTTTTTACCTATATTCACCCCCTTCCAACCCCTATTTAAACGGCTTCCGGGACGAGTTAGAGGTTGACATTTTTTTTATAAGTGTATTCTATTGTATTGAGGATACGTGTAAAGTAGGAAACAGTAAGACTTTTATTAGGCCAAGTTAAAATTTTTTTACCTATGTTTACCACCTCCCAACCCCTATTTGAAGGGCTTCCGGGACGAGTTAGGGGTTGAAATTTTTTTGGTTAGTGTATTCTATTATAATGAGGATATGTGCAAAGTAGAACACCGTAAGACTTTTATTAGGCCAACTTAGAATTTTTTTCCTATGTTTACCTCTTTCCAACCCCTATTTGAAGGGCTTCCGGGACGAGATAGGGGTTGAAATTTTTTTGGTTAGTGTATTCTATTATAATGAGGATATGTGTAAAGTAGAACACCGTAAGACTTTTATTAGGCCAAGTTAGATTTTCTACCTATATTTACCTCCTTCCAACCCCTATTTGAAGGGCTTCCGGGACGAGTTAGGGTTTAAAATTTTTATTATAAGTGTATTCTATTACAATGAGGGTATGTACGAAGTAGAAAACCGTAAAACTTTTATTAGGCCATGTTACAATTTTTTTACCTATATTTACCTCCTTCCAACCCATATTTAAACGGCTTCCGGGACGAGTTAGGGGTTGAAATTTTTTTTATAAGTGTATTCTATTATAATGAGGATATGTGTAAAGTAGAACACCGTAAGACTTTTATTAGGCCAAGTTACAATTTTTTTACCCCTATTCACCCCCTTCCAACCCCTATTTAAACGGCTTCCGGGACGAGTTAGGGGTTGACATTTTGTTTTTAAGTGTATTCTATTGTAATGAGGATATGTGTATAGTAGAAAACCGTAAGACTTTTATTAGGCCAAGTTACAATTTTTTTACCTATATTCACCCCCTTCCAACCCCTATTTAAACGGCGTCCGGGACGAGTTAGAGGTTGACATTTTTTTTATAAGTTTATTCTATTGTATTGAGGATACGTGTAAAGTAGGAAACAGTAAGACTTTTATTAGGCCAAGTTAAAATTTTTTTACCTATGTTTACCACCTCCCAACCCCTATTTGAAGGGCTTCCGGGACGAGTTAGGGGTTGAAATTTTTTTGGTTAGTGTATTCTATTATAATGAGGATATGTGTAAAGTAGAACACCGTAAGACTTTTATTAGGCCAAGTTAGAATTTTATTACCTATGTTTACCACCTTCCAACCCCTATTTGAAGGGTTTCTGGGACGAGTTAGGGTTTAAAATTTTTATTATAAGTGTATTCCATTACAATGAGGGTATGTACGAAGTAGAAAACCGTAAAACTTTTATTAGGCCAAGTTAGAATTTTTTTACCTATATTCACCCACTTCCAACCCCTATTTGAAGAGCTTCCGGGACGAGTTAAGGGTTGACATTTTTTTATAAGTGTATTCTATCGTAATGAGGATATGTGTAAAGTAGAAAACCGTAAGACTTTTATTAGGCCAAGTTAGAATTTTTTTACCTACGTTTACCACCTTCCAACCCCTATTTGAAGGGTTTCCGGGACGAGTTAGGGGTTGAAATTTTTTTGGTTAGTGTATTCTATTATAATGAGGATATGTGTAAAGTAGAACACCGTAAGACTTTTATTAGGCCAAGTTAGAATTTTTTTACCTATGTTTACCACCTTCCAACCCCTATTTGAAGGGCTTCCGAGACGAGTTAGGGGTTGAAATTTTTTTGGTTAGTGTATTCTATTATAATGAGGATATGTGTAAAGTAGAACACCGTAAGACTTTTATTAGGCCAAGTTAGAATTTTTTTACCTATGTTTACCACCTTCCAACCCCTATTTGAAGGGCTTCCGGGACGAGTTAGGGGTTGACATTTTTTTTATAAGTGTATTCTATTATAATGAGGATATGTGTAAAGTAGGAAACAGTAAGACTTTTATTAGGCCAAGTTAGAATTTTTTTACCTATGTTTACCACCTTCCAACCCCTATTTGAAGGGCTTCCGGGACGAGTAAGGGTTTAAAATTTTTATTATAAGAGTATTCCATTACAATGTGGGTATGTACGAAGTAGAAAACCGTAAAACTTTTATTAGGCCATGTTACAATTTTTTTACCCCTATTCACCCCCTTCCAACCCCTATTTAAACGGCTTCCGGGACGAGTTAGGGGTTGACATTTTGTTTTTAAGTGTATTCTATTGTAATGAGGATATGCGTGTAGTAGAAAACCGTAAGACTTTTATTAGGCCAAGTTAGAATTTTTTTACCTATGTTTACCACCTCCCAACCCCTATTTGAAGGGCTTCCGGGACGAGTTAGGGGTTGAAATTTTTTTGGTTAGTGTATTCTATTATAATGAGGATATGTGTAAAGTAGAACACCGTAAGACTTTTATTAGGCCAAGTTAGAATTTTTTTCCTATGTTTACCTCCTTCAAACCCCTATTTGAAGGGCTTCCGGGACGAGATAGGGGTTGAAATTTTTTTGGTTAGTGTATTCTATTATAATGAGGATATGTGTAAAGTAGAACACCGTAAGACTTTTATTAGGCCAAGTTAGATTTTTTACCTATATTTACCTCCTTCCAATCCCTATTTGAAGGGCTTCCGTGACGAGTAAGGGTTTAAAATTTTTATTATAAGAGTATTCCATTACAATGAGGGTATGTACGAAGTAGAAAACCGTAAGACTTTTATTAGGCCAAGTTAGAATTTTTTTACCATATTCACCCACTTCCAACCCCTATTTGAAGGGCTTCCAGGACGAGTTAGGGGTTGACATTTTTTTTATAAGTGTATTCTATTATAATGAGGATATGTGTAAAGTAGGAAACAGTAAGACTTTTATTAGGCCAAGAGAGAATTTTTTTACCTATGTTTACCACCTTCCAACCCCTATTTGAAGGGCTTCCGGAACGAGTAAGGGGTTGAAATTTTTTTGGTTAGTGTATTCTATTATAATGAGGATATGTGTAAAGTAGAACACCGTAAGACTTTTATTAGGCCAAGTTAGATTTTCTACCTATATTTACCTCCTTCCAACCCCTATTTGAAGGGCTTCCGGGACGAGTTAGGGTTTAAAATTTTTATTATAAGTGTATTCCATTACAATGTGGGTATGTACGAAGTAGAAAACCGTAAAACTTTTATTAGGCCATGTTACAATTTTTTTACCCCTATTCACCCCCTTCCAACCCCTATTTAAACGGCTTCCGGGACGAGTTAGGGGTTGACATTTTGTTTTTAAGTGTATTCTATTGTAATGAGGATATGCGTATAGTAGAAAACCGTAAGACTTTTATTAGGCCAAGTTAGAATTTTTTTACCTATGTTTACCACCTCCCAACCCCTATTTGAAGGGCTTCCGGGACGAGTTAGGGGTTGAAATTTTTTTGGTTAGTGTATTCTATTATAATGAGGATATGTGTAAAATAGAACACCGTAAGACTTTTATTAGGCCAAGTTAGAATTTTTTTCCTATGTTTACCTCCTTCAAACCCCTATTTGAAGGGCTTCCGGGACGAGATAGGGGTTGAAATTTTTTTGGTTAGTGTATTCTATTATAATGAGGATATGTGTAAAGTAGAACACCGTAAGACTTTTATTAGGCCAAGTTAGATTTTTTACCTATATTTACCTCCTTCCAATCCCTATTTGAAGGGCTTCCGTGACGAGTAAGGGTTTAAAATTTTTATTATAAGAGTATTCCATTACAATGAGGGTATGTACGAAGTAGAAAACCGTAAAACTTTTATTAGGCCAAGTTAGAATTTTTTTACCATATTCACCCACTTCCAACCCCTATTTGAAGAGCTTCCGGGACGAGTTAAGGGTTGACATTTTTTTCATAAGTGTATTCTATCGTAATGAGGATATGTGTAAAGTAGAAAACCGTAAGACTTTTATTAGGCCAAGTTAAAATTTTTTTACCTATGTTTACCACCTTCCAACCCCTATTTGAAGGGCTTCCGGGACGAGTTAGGGGTTGAAATTTTTTTGGTTAGTGTATTCTATTATAATGAGGATATGTGTAAAGTAGAACACCGTAAGACTTTTATTAGGCCAAGTTAGATTTTCTACCTATATTTACCTCCTTCCAACCCCTATTTGAAGGGCTTCCGGGACGAGTTAGGGTTTAAAATTTTTATTATAAGTGTATTCTATTACAATGAGGGTATGTACGAAGTAGAAAACCGTAAAACTTTTATTAGGCCATGTTACAATTTTTTTACCTATATTCACCCCATTCCAACCCATATTTAAACGGCTTCCGGGACGAGTTAGGGGTTGACATTTTTTTTATAAGTGTATTCTATTATAATGAGGATATGTGTAAAGTAGAACACCGTAAGACTTTTATTAGGCCAAGTTAGATTTTCTACCTATATTCACCCCCTTCCAACCCCTATTTAAACGGCTTCCGGGACGAGTTAAGGGTTGTAATTTTTTTTGTAAGTGTATTCTATTCTAATGAGGGTATGTATGAAGAAGAAAACTGTAAGACTTTTATTAGGCCAAGTTAGAATTTTTTATCTATATTTACCCACTTCCAACCCCTATTTGAAGGGCTTCCGGGACGAGTTAAGGGTTGACATTTTTTTCATAAGTTTATTCCATCGTAATGAGGATATGTGTAAAGTGGAAAACCGTAAGATTTTTATTAGGCCAAGTTAGAATTTTTGTACCTATGTTTACCACCTTCCAACCCCTGTTTCAAGGGATTTCGGGTCGAATTAGGGATTAGAAATTTTTTTAAAGCCGTATTAGTTCATATTTTGCATGTATCTATCAGAATAAAATACTAAATCAAAAAATAATTTTTCATCATTTTCGTCTAATTCTGACGTTCGAAACTTCAAGTACATCCCACCTCTCCACATTTTGCGATAACTATTACACGTTTTGCGATAACTATCGCATGGTTTATGATAACTATCGCACTTTTTGCAATGAGTATCGAATGGTTTTCGATAACTATCTCATGGTTTGCGATAACTATCACATGTTTTCCGAAAACTTTCGCACCTTTCAGCGATCTGTATATATATAGAAGTCAAGCGATATCCTGTCTATTAAATGCTTCATTCAAGTCATGCACAGCACAATATATATACCCAGCTTCACGGAGGTCCTCTATGATGGACTGTATCTTGTTGACAAGACTTAGATTTCCAGCTGATTGTTCAGGTAAGATTAAATGAAAACGATCTACGAATTTATTGGGATCGTCCCAGTATACGTAATCTATTTTCGTATCTCTTCTAGCAATTTTATATGGAGGCAAAGATCCACCTTTTTTTAGTGAATAGTGCAGTGATAATTTCAGTGTATTTTTTGCTATTGTGAGTACCAATAGATTCATCACTTATGTATCGTTTCTTGTGAGCATTCGTTGTTTCGAGAATACTGCGATAATTTTGCAAATCAGTTGCATTCACAATATATAGATGATGATGCTATGCGATGAGTAGTTCCAACAATCCTAAAGTTATAGGATATGTCGCGTCTTTTACCTTGACGTTTTCAGCTTCAAACTGTATCGGTGAGGCACCAATCATAAACCTATCATCAACTTTACGCACTCCGTAAATTTTATCCAGATTATCATTGTCACTGAACATGAGAATGTGCTTGTCGATAGATAAATAATAGTCTTCATCTCCACTCTCAGCTGTTTCGAATGCAATTATTATTGCACTCTCTTCTAAAAAGTCACAACGCCTCTCCAGGCGAAAGCCATATATTCTATGTATAATAATACTCTGTATTACATCAAGCATCTGGGAGATATAGAGTAGCGGACACAAAGCGCACGACCGTGCGCTTGGTAAGAAAGAGAGAGAGGGAGAGAGTATACGGAAACGATCCGAGCGCGATAACCGCAACGCATCACGTACGGCTAGATCGAGGCCATCCTTCGCGTATGCAATTAGTTCGGCTTCGATCGCCGAGAACACGACACGTCCCGCGCTACGAGACACACGCGCTTGCCGCTACGTAAAGCTACAGAGCGACAACGGGCTTGCGGCATCGGCCGACATTCTCGACGGGGGCTAGCGCACACTGGAGGATCAACCCCAAGAGGCTACGACGAGGCCAGGCCATGACACTCCGCTGTAAGTTCACCTCTCCGTTCCTCTCTCACGCGACTCGGTCGAGAACAACTGCTCTCTGACCTCCCCCCGCCGCTTTGCATCACATAACACAGCGGGTGTCGTGTTAAATGTATTTGTTCTAACCGTGAATAAATACTCGTTCCAGTTCGACTGCAACTAATGTGTGTTCTTTGAAACTCTCCTTCCCATTGAACTGCAGCTGCCTATGCAGCGCGCCTTCGACGCGCATTATCTGAGGTTAGCCGGGCCCCAACATAAAATAAAGCACGACCTTCAGTCGTGTATGTTGATCAGCTACGCATAGTTGCAAAACCATCACATAACGCCCTAACGATTTGGGGACAATTGTTGCTAAACGCCCTCGCATTCTAGTCTGCAAAATCGTTTAGTATATATATTTAAATATTTTTATCCTTTAACGTCAAAATTTAAGGAAAATATTTTGTTTACCTTTTCCATCAGGAAAAAATGCGAGCATGTCTAACATTGTTGAGTTTCATTTAACATATGCGAGAAAGCTATAGCCTAGAATATTATTGTATTTTCGACAGCCTCGGGGATTATATAAAAACTCCCCACGAAGCTATTACACATACCGTAATTCGCTATAGCCTACGCTCGAAATATCGGCACCGTACCTGCGCCGAGAGCAGGCAAAGCGGCCGATTGTAAAACAGCCAGCTACGAAATTAAATTTTTTTTAACTGATAGTCATTATTATAATCTAACTACAAGACACTATACAGCATTACTCTCCTGTATTAAAGCATACGTAGGAGAATCAATGCGATCTCTAGGTCCTGCGTTTTGTTAATAACGGCTCACTTTATTTAGTACATAACGAATTGATTTTTTTTCTATTTATTCCAGCACATACGGTACTGAAATAATTCCGTCAGACAAGCGAATTAAGCTTGACTGTCGATCTCAAATAGTTACACTCGTACTAATTTTAAAGGATTATACGCAGTCAATAAGCCCAAAAGAGTGGTTTTACAAGAATTTTTTCTGGAGAGACATTTTGTTTTGTTAACGTAAAAATTTATATGTATATTGTAGTAACTTTCAATTTTACTCTCATATTTTTTATTTGTAGAAATAATGATTTTTAAAGCTGCTATAGCCGATCTATGGAAGGTCCTCTAAAAAAAGGCGTCTTGAGGTGACCAAGATATCTAAATTTTGGCCTTAAATTGTTTATAAAATGAAAAATATTTATCGGCGAGAAAAATCCTTCGATTAATAACTAAACAAATTATTTTTAAAGCTTGTGTAAAAATTTTACGTTGATCGATTCTGCTGTTTCCGAGAAATCTTGGTCACCGACTTTAAAAACACAGTTTTGAGAAAAACGCGTTCAAAGTTTCAAAAGCACTTTACACACAGTAACAAAATTTTTTTCAACTTACACCGAGTCGTCTATTTCAGGACCATATAATAAACCCTCCATTCCTTCGGCAGCTTCTAATAATTTGATTTGGTGTTGTTTGCGGATCATTCTTCCCTCTCGTGGGCTCTCGTGCGCTCTTCGGTCGGAGATCCTGACGTGCTCTGTATCCTCCTTTTCGGCATATAAATGCGAATTTGGCCTAAGTGAAAGTGCCATTACACTCGTACAATACAAAAGTGATGCTGTACCATCGTTGAATACGCCGGCAGAAACGTATGCAGTCATTTTAACAATTTTGGAGCCATACGGAACAATTTTCGGAGTGATTCTCCATATGAGTTGATTGTAGCTTTCGTTGTTCTTTTGCGTGAAACCTCCGACACATCGGTTTAACTTAACTTCTTCATCGCTGTAAGGTGCAGATTTCAAAATCCCCGAGTACGTTTTGAAGTCATCATTTCCGACGTAATTTCTGTACTGCACTCCGAATTTTTCCATTAATTCGGTTATATCCCCCTTATGCTATAAAAAACAAGGCTTTGTTAATTATTTTTTTTAAAGGACATTTGAGATTAAAGGTATACAAATAATATAACATTGGATTAAGCAACTCTTGAAGAAAAGAAAAATTTTATTGATATTTTTTTACAAAATGGCGGCTGTGCAGTGATTACCGTGAACCGCTTTTTCAAAAAGGTCTTCCGCGGCGAGCAGTACTAGTCTCGTCCAACTGAAGTACACATGATTATATTTTTAGAATTTTTTTTCGCGAAATGGCGATTGTTTTAACAAAAAATCGTGTTTTCGACGAAAAAATCGACTTAAATTGTTTATAACTTTTTTGTTAATTAATCGCTAAAATCGTGTGTACTTCACTAGATAATCAAACAAAGAAGCTACGTTAAAATTTTAAGTCAATCGGATGTAAACTTTTTGAGTTCTACTGCTTGCCGATTTTGAAAACATAGTTTCGAGAAAAACGCGTTTGAAGTTTCAAAATACTATAAATCTTAAGAACCGCAAAAATATAGTCCATAATAATTGTTTTACCTTCAGTCTGCTATCCCTGCACCATATAATTGTCCTTCCAGGGCCTTTATTTCCTCTTCTTCTTTTTTTTTGCCTGATGTAATGCTGCGCCTGGCCTCTTTCGCGATATCGGACATACGATGCTCGGCGGTTTTGACGCGATTGGCGTCCGTTTCCACGCAAAACTCGTACATGTTTGGTCCAACAGTTAACACAAGAGCATCGTAAACGGCAAACAGACCCGAGAAGCCGTCATTGAAGATAATAACGGCTACGTCAGTCGCAATGTCAACTATAGTCTTACCGCTTGACACCGTCTTTGGAGCAATTGACCACACCACAGCATTAAACGACTCGTTATTGTTCTGAGTATACGCACTCAAACAGCGTGACAGAAGGTTGTCGGAGCTGAGTTCATTATAAATGGGTTTTATTGCGTTAAAAACATCCTCATGCATTGGACTCTTGTGCTCGTACGTTGCAAGTATACCAAGCGCTGTACTGCGCTGCCAAGAACACAATAGTCTACTCCGACGGGACACTTCTCGTGCTGTGTATTCTTCTTCGTCGACATTTTATAAAGTAACGTTGCCCAAATTTCATTCCGCATTTTTTCGACTGAATCGTAGTTTCTCCTAATAGCAAGTCCCTAATAAATAGAAAGTTCATCAATTAACTTTCCGGTCAACTTTCCTCGGCCGCCAAGACCTTTCGTTGTTTTTTTCAAATTGCGCAGACGCGTTCCCATGTGCTTCTGAACGTGTCCGACACATTCTTTTTTTTCGACGATGAAATCTTTATAAGGTTTTGAGTCGACTATACCTTTATATGTTTTTGAATTGCCGTCGCCGATATATTTAAAATATTTGATATTATGAAGTTTTTCTGAGCGTTTGAACATTTCTATAACTGCGTCGATCTCCATTTTCCCGGCACTACCTTCATGGTTGGCATCACAGTTCTGTTTGTGTGAATGGTATACCTCTTCGTATTCAGCAGTACCTTCTTTTTTTTGCTAATATTCACACACTTTACAGTACTTAGATTTTACACACACATCCAATACCTTGCCAGTGTACCAACCAATCAAAGTCACCAATCCGAACAAAGACGTAAACCCTCTCTTTCGCAAAGATCCATCGCCTGACACCGTGAGACCTTCTTTTTCACCTCGTTCGATAGAAATTTCTTTTTCTTTAATCGCTGATTTTTTCATATAATTCGAACAGATGAAGTAGCAGTGGCGATATTAGATATGATCTTACTGTAAGTTGTTTAAAAAACAGGCTTTGCAAGATCCATCATAGAGCAGAACTTTTTTATACCGTTGATGCCTATGCCTATGATGCGCATAGCTAAAATAATACGGCAGTTGATCTCATAAGCACGACCATTTATTACAGGACAGCTGATATCAGCATCACCACAGTTCGAACAAGAGACAATAATTTTGAAGCCTAGTCCACGCTTGTTCGACTCTAAAAACCGCACGTCACCATTACATTTTTTGCATACTACTAATTCAGAAAGAGCAGTAAATACAGCGAAAAAATTGATGAAACAGTAGCCGAAATTATTATCAACATCGCGGTCACGGTCTAAATCAGTAGTTTTCAATTTCTTAGCCGAGGTACTAACGTGCTCCGAATCGCCTTCGAACGAATGGCGGTTAGGCGGGCGTCGATTACTAATTTTACTCCGTTTTGTACTTGTACTTCTTGTTTTACTGCCTTTGCGGCCACTGTACACCTTTTCACTCATAATTAAGTACTTGTAAATATAATTCACAGTTAAAAAGTAAAGCAAAACTCAAAATAACAACGTAAACAACGAGAACGGCTGATCGACTAAACACAGGGCAAGTGTGAGTAAACACGTGCTGTAAAGACGCTGTAACCGTTGTAATGTCATGTAGCGACCTCTTTAATTCAAATTTAAAACACGATATCGATCGTAGGTAACTTCTACTAATTTCCAAAGCCGCGAAATTAAAAAAGCGAGCATCGCTAAAATAAGCAAAAATTGTGATTTTGGAGTGTCAAAGCTGTTTGGAAAAAATTGATTTAAAAAAATTTTGAGTTTAAATCGGTACTTGGGCGTTGTAGATTTTGATTCTAGGATTGTTTTGGCAAGATTTAAGCCAATAAAAAAAATGGAAGAAAACAAAAAAATTTGCGGATATAACCCCTTAAACATTCGAACATTTAAATTACTGCATCGACTTCGAATATTATCTGATTATATATGATTTAAAACAATTGACTTTAAACAATTTTAAGTAATTTTTTATACATAATATAAACATGAAAAACGCTCCTAAATTGTATAAAATTAATAAACAAAAATTTATACAACTTCGTATTAATTTTTAAGATAGTATTTATGTTAGTACCTATCATTATTATTCACGTATATTACGTTCCGTTCTACAATCGAAAGGTAACACAAAAAAAAAGTATAACAAAAACAGTAAATTTAAACTATAATTAATTAATTAATAATATACTGTTACTCGATAAATGCGTATCAATAAATATTCAACGAATATGAGCCGTGTATAATAACGAAATGAATTTATGAGTTGTTCGTGTTACCATGTTTTATTTTAATGCTAAATAATTCTTAAAGAGGATAGAGAGATAATAAGAAATATGTAAATATTCAGCAGCAGGTGTGGACACGTGGGAGCTGTAATACGGGTTGCGGCTCTGCAGGCATCGAGGTGTATATCGGGGTGCAGTTCTGACGGCGCTATCCGTTGCAATCCGATCAATGATGCCACGCCGTACAAGGAAGTATATCCTCGCCTTTTGCATGTTCCATCGGCAGATACTGTTAATTCTGTAGAATTTGCATCGCTTTGGTGTTCAGAAGTCGAATTTTTCTCTTCAGTACAAGCTTGTTGGAAAAGTTTGTCGGTGGCTGTTTGTACACAGGAATGTACATTACTTATAATCATATCGTAAGTATTCTGCGTCATAAAAGCTGGCATGTCCATTAATCCACAGAATTTTGCAGCGCCTTTCAATACTAATCCGAGAACTCTCATGACAAATAAAAAACTATTTATCGTTTATTTATCGCATAAGAATGCTCGACAAACGGACTAGAATTTATGGTACGAGCTGCACACTTATCACATAACAAAACAATCTTAAATCCAAGTCCTCGTTCAGAAGCAGTTTCAAACTTCACCTTTCCATTACAGATTTTACACTTCACATATGGGGCGAATCACGTCAACTCTCCTAGCGCGGCGCGCGAGCGCTTAATACTGTTGTTTTCAACTCGCGTTTGCGGTATGAAAAAAAATATATAAAAAATATCCAATAAACTATTTCGATGTATTTTTTCCTCAGCTTTCCAATGATGTGGTCAGATTTTCCAAAATTTTCCATTTTCCTTAAAAAAAAACACAAAACGTGTTATATCTCGAAAAATCTATTTTTAATATATTTTTTAATACTTTTAATCGAAAGCTGAGGTTTTTTTACATAAGAAAAGTTCTTTTGCACAGAGTGCCCGATTATATTTCAGTGAGTAATAGAACGCCGAAAAGTAGAAGTACCGCGCGCGACTTGGCGCGGCGCGGCCGCCGTCACCGCCATCATGCTTACTTGTAAAACTAGTTCTTTTTTCAGTCGGTAGGTGGCTTAAACATAAAAAACTTTAATCTATAAATGAATTGTCACAAGAAATTCATATATACGACAATGTTTTTTTTTAAATTTAGATTTATTTATGATTAAATCATAAATCTATTGGTTACGTATTTCTCCGGTTTATTGTAGCAACTACAATGGGTTCAACCGGGAAAATGAAATGCATAAATCCTTTCTCTCGAGAGAATCACCCTACGTCTAAAGATCTGTTTGACTTTCCTTCAACTTTTAGAAGTATATTTCCGTTTGTACCCGAAGAAGCGAAAATATGTGGTACATGTCGTAGGCAAAATTACAAACGTAAAGCAGATTTACCTATTTCGGATACAAAAAAAGCTAACATAAATTGTTGTGATGAATATCATAAAGCTGGCGTAACGGTTCTCGAACAAATTAAAAGAAAATTTTCTAATACTATATCGAAGCAAGATAGAATTCAGCTACTCACTCTTGCTCCCGATTTTTGGTCTCGTAATGATTTAATCAAAGAGTTTGGTTGTACTGAATGGGAAGCTTGAGAAACAAAAGAGTTAGTAGCTGAAAAAGGAGTTTTTTCAGTTCCTGAAAAAAACGCGGCAAAGTACTTTCGGTGGAAACTACAAATTTAGTTAAAAGTTTTTATGAAAATTATGACATAAGTCGAATTATGCCAGGTTTGAAAGATTGCATATCCGTAAAGCAGGACAACGGCAAACGAGAACACGTTCAGAAAAGATTACTTCTTGGCAATTTGAACGAAATCTATTATTTATTTCAAAAAGAATACGAACACGTTAAAATTGGGTTGACAAAATTCATACAATTGAGACCAGTACACTGTGTTTTAGCTGGAAGCAGTGGTACACACAATGTATGTGTATGTGTACATCATGAAAACGTTAAGCTCATGCTAGAAGCTGTTGAGCTAGAGTGCTTAACGAAAAATAGTAAACTATATCTTACAAATTATCATGACTGTATTCAGGCAATCGTTTGTAAAAATGCACGTGATGAGTGTTTCTTGGGTGACTGTCTAAATTTTCCTAATACGTCTACATTACGAGAACATTTGCTTGAATGTTTTGATAAAAATAATGCTTTTGAAATTCAATTTGAATCGTGGTTTCAAACAGATCGGTGTACGATAGCTTCAAAAAGTGAGAACGTTTATGACTTTCTCAACACGCTGGGCGACAAATTAATGAAATTGAAGACTCACGATTTTTTTGCTAAGAAACAGTCACAGTATGTGAATAAGTTGAAAGAAAATCTTCAAGAAGGGGAGTTTATTGTCTGTTTTGATTTTGCGGAAAACTATTCATTTGTAGTACAGAATTCTACGCAATCTTTCCATTGGAATAATAACCAGGCAACTATTGTTACAGTTGTAATTTATTACAAAGAAAATAGTGATCTTAAACATGTAAGCATTGCTGTAATTTCTGATAATCTAAACCATGATACTGTTGCGGTTTATGAATATCAAAAAATTGTCATACTTTATCTGAAATCTAATTTCGTAGTTAAAAAAATTTATTATTTAACGGATGGAGCAAGTCAACATTTTAAAAATAAGAATAATATGCAAAATCTTCTGTTTCATGAAAAAGATTTCGAAATCTCAGCGGAATGGCACTTTTATGCTACCGCGCACGGCAAAGGTGCATGTGATGGTATCGGTGCGAACTTAAAAAGAGGTGCAAAACGTGCTAGTCTACAACTTTCATCCAAAAATAGAATTTTAACAGCAAAAAGTCTTTACGAATGGGCTAAAAATTATTGCAAAGAAACCAAAGTATTTTATAGCAATAAAGATGATTATGAAAAAACTGTTTTAGAACTCAAACCAAGATTAGATAATGCTAAATCTATACCAGGGACTTTACAGTATCATGCTTTTATTCCATTGAATCAAAACACATTCAAACTACAGAAAACGTCTTTAAGTTCTAAATATCAAATCTTTCCAAAGAAAGACACTAAGAAAAAAGAAAATAATGTATCCAAACCCGCAACAAAGACAAAGAAAGCCACGAAGCTAAAGACTTTAAAAGCCACTTCGAAAGCCAAAGTAACAAAAAAACGATTAATAAAAACAAAAAAATAACTAAATTTAACTAACAGGTTTAAAAGAAATTATAAGGTAGCAAAATATGAAAAGGAGGACCGAATCCAGCAGCCACCGTCGAGCGCGAAGTCACGCGCCTTGCCGCTGCGCGCGGTACTTCAACTTTTCGGCGTTCTATTACTCACTGAAATATAATCGGGCACTCTGGGCAAAAGAAATTTTTTTATGTAAAAAAACCTCAGCTTTCGATTAAAAGTATTAAAAAATATATTAAAAATAGACTTTTCGAGATATAACACGTTTTGTGTTTTTTTAAGGAAAATGGAAAATTTTTGAAAATCTGACCACACCATTGGACAGCTGAGGAAAACATACATCGAAATAGTTTATTGGATATTTTTTATATATTTTGTTTCATACCGCAAACGCGAGTTGAAAACAACAGTATTAAGCGCTCGCGCGCCGCGCTAGGAGAGTTGACGTGATTCGCCCCATATTCAGAAATTGCTGCAAATACTGTAATAAAGTTCAAAATTCGATATTAACAGACGAATCATGTAGAACAATGATCTCCTCTTGCATTTTTAATTTTATCGCAGAAGCACTAAAACTACTTTCGTTCGTTTCAGCTGTTTTGGGATTAAAAACATTTTTTCTCTTCTTTGATCGCAACTTACGCATCTTTGAAGACGCTCTCATTTCTCAACTACACTTCATTTTCGCGAAGAAATCACAACAGAACGTATAAAAGAGAACACGACTTTACTGCTTAGCTTGACTGTTTAGACTGAACAATATCTCTACAATATTTGCCAGTTTGGGAATAGAAACCGTTGAACTTAGCTCGTATAACAAGAACATTACTAAACTGTCAATCAATGTATCTGAATACAATAGAAAGGTGAATAGAGCAGCGTTCTAGGTAGGCAGCAGCCGCTCGGGTCTCTGTCCCACCTATTTTCAAACGCTCCGATGCATCTTTACAAATGTGCGTGTATCTTCGAGAGTATCTGTCGGATCGACATGAAATTTTCTGTATACATATTTGAATATATGCACATTACGAAAATTGCGTGTGACCGCCAAAGCATCACATTAAATGTTCATCATTTGAAAGTTTCTCATAGATTGGGCGCATGTGTTCCTCAACTTTTTCGTCAATCAATCGAGCAGGATGCTTAAAATATTCCAGTTGATTCATGAATTCAACCTTGCGCCATTCACACCAGCTGTCGGCGCATGCCGGGCAATTCTCGTGCCGACGTGATTTATCTGTGGAACAATAATGATCCAACGTTGCTATTATAGCTTATTTTATCTCTTGGTCAAAATTAATATTTCTTCTAATTTCCAAGCCATAATAGATCGTTAACTTTTTAAAGACACTTTCCGTCAGGTGATTGTTTCCCCCGACCTTCTCTTGCTTCTTTTTATTTTACGTGTCCCACGCACTCATTTTTTGTAACAGGGCAATCGTTACCATATGGATTTATCTTCAGAATACCCGCTAAAGTTTTAGAATCGTCATCGCCAATGTAATTTGTATATTTCATGCCAAATTTTTCTTCGGATCTCGAAAACATTACCACGATAGAGTCCACCTCCATCTTCCCTGCCGAACCTTCGTGATTTGAGACGAATGATTCATTGTATTCTTCATACCATTCTTCAAAGTCACCGTCTAATGTTTTATTTTTTATGGCACTAGAGTGAAATATGCACTTTTCATGATGAAGTCGACTACTTTCCCACAGTAGTACACAATGAGAATTGTTACACCGTACGATGAAGTAAAGCCCCGTTTTTCCAGGGTCCATCGCCGGACACTTTCAAATGAGTTTCGATTCTCCCATTTTCTACATTATTTTTTCGCTCCTATTTGACGGCTTTCTTTCTTCTTTCTAGAAGCAGCAAAGTAGAAACACGTACACAGAGAGGTATTATACACCTTTATACTTTAATAAATCCTATTGTGGCTCAACACGACACTACTACAAACTCTAAATATAGTTTTGAAAGACCGTTGAACCTTTTCAGGTATGCAATTCGGAGTAGAAGATCGAGGGTCGGAGCGCGCGCTCGAATCTGGCCGAACGCTCGCACACCTGCTCGACGCTCCTCTGCTTTCGGCTGTGTATCTTCGGAAATATTTAGAATTGGACTCTGTACATTTGTGTACATATTCTTAAATATCTTAGATATAGAGTTTAACAATAAAAGAAAATCGATTTTTGGATCTCCTAAAGCAGGATCCCTCCTTAAAAACCACACCGGCTGTGCTAAATTACGGCCGTCATGCAAATGGCCCAAAGTGACTGCGCCGAAGGAAGGATGCTCAAGTGGCCGAGAATGTCGAACACAAGGCCGTGACTGAGTGGCAAGGGCGGATGGAACAGATCGGTGAGCTACACAAAGATGCGTGCGCAAAAGTTGACATAGCTCGCCAACAAAGTACTATAATTCTAAGCAGCGCAACATGCAGTACTCCATTGGCCAATAGGTGTGGGAGAAAATCCGTGTGTCATCCTTGGCTGCAGAAGGCATAACGATAAAGTTTGCTCCGAGATTCACTGGTCTGTTCACCGTAACCGGACAAACAAATCCAAACATCTACAAGTTGACAGATGAAAACGGACAATTTCATGGGGAAGCCAGTATGGCCGACCTCGCGCCGTTCTACGTGGACAACAGCGAGCTGCCGCATGAATTCGAAGAAGAATATCTCCAGACCGCGACGTTAGAAGAGTTACCTTAAGAAACGCGAAAAATAGAGAGCGAGAGCGAAGAGCGCCCAACCATCATGCCCGCGATACAGTCAAACGCGAATAAACAGCGAGGAGTCTCGCCGAGCAGACGACAAGGCAAGTAGGGCTCGGCTCGGCGTTGACTTCGTCGAGCGTAAGAACAAAAAACGCCTAACCAAGTCAGCCGGAAAATGCTTCTCTCAACATGGGCCAAAATGCCCGATATGAGGTAAAGCGGATGTAATGAAATTAGACGTCCACAGAGCGGAGCTCAACTACGGCTGCAGGAGATAGGCCCCTTGGAAGTACCTCCAGGCCGAGAGACCTCACATTTAACCGGTTTCATTTTTATTTTCATTTATTTCTCTCTTTTCCGTCAAATAGTTTCCGAGCGCCATAATCATGCGCAAAAATTATGTTTTTTTCTACTCTTGTACAAAACTCTGTACTGTCCGATCAGGTCATACGGTAGGCAGGAAGCAACTTTAAATCGCATAAAAATGACGACAAAAACTGAAAACGGGGATATGTTTGTACTTAAAAATAGATGAAAAATAAGTTTGAATTGAAATCCTAGCTGCTCCTGTTTGTAAGATATTCAAATTTCTCGTTTTTTACATAGGAAGAATTTGTGAAATATACAATAGCAATGATCGCGTTGGTTAAAAACATTTCTTATGCCAAATTTTTAATAAGTAATGACTTAAACTATAAAAGAACTTTCTTTTTACATATGTGTAGATGTAAACACATGCACACAAACACACGCGCAAGCTCGTTTTTTATACATTACGAAAATCAGTTAATCCCTAATTCTTTTATCAAACTAACATACTATGTTTATTTGTGATTTATTTGCAAGAAAAAATTGCCACTAGATGGAGTTATACTATCCACAATCGAAAAATCGAATTTCAGATATATTCATTAGCTGTTTTTTAGCATCAGAGATTTTCTTTTTCCAATTTGAGAGGTGTCATCAAATATATTTATCTCAACATCGATTATAGCAATTTATTTCGGAAATAAAATGTGTCTTCATCCACATTTCGATCAGAAATGTCATCACGAAGAGAACCGTATGAAAGTATGTGCTCCTTGTGGGAAAAAAATTGTTTGTCAAAATAAGCCATCTGAACATTTTTTATTAAGTGAAAAACATGTTGCATTAATAAAAAATCATATTAATGATCAATTTGATGTTTCTAATAAGAAATTCCCGAAAAGTATTTGTATCACTTCTCGATTAACTATTAGTGAACTAGAAAAGCATGATATTTCGAAAATACCTTTTCCATCTATGCCTAATTATGAGGATATTAAATTGGCAAAAGAAACCAGACAGATGACGAGTTGCGACTGTTACATTTGCCTAACAGCTCGACGTACTAACGATTCAAAAAGAAAAAAAGGTAGAGGTTGTGTACTGTGCAAAATGCTTCTTCAAAAACAAATAAAAATAAAGAGAACCTATGTAGTGGGCAGTACGATTAGCCGGCTCAACAGCAAGTGTACGAGAACAGGGCCGTACGTACGCGGCACAGGAGCACGCTTCTACAATATTTTTTTTTAATTTCTTTTTCAAGATTAACTTCAAAGAGAAATTATTGTTTATTAACTATTAGACCGATTTCATCTCAAATCATGCAGGCTGACAGCACCTATCTCTCCGAATCAGCTCAAATTATAGTATATTATTCTACTCGGAAAATAAGCGTATACGTATTTTTTGATTTGAGATAGCATTAAAATTGCATGTGTTATGCTTTTTTCAAAAATGATTCCTCAAATTTCGTTTCTCAAAAATCGAAAACTTTTTTCTTTTTAAATCGTTCTAATTCGTCTTTTTATGGATATTTGAAAATAATTCTGTACATATTCGATGCTGTTGGTGATACTCTTTCGATCTGCCAAGTTCAAAAATTTTTTTACAAAAAATCAAGGATGATATGGCATTTTTTATAAACAATGAAAAATGCTTTTTTCTCAAAAAGCCATCTTTTTTTTACTCAATTTTTTTTTATAGATAGCTAGTCTCAATATCTATATGGTCATATACATGACATTTGAAATATTTTTGTTTTTTAAGAGATATAAACGAAATAAGAAAAAATTTTATGTTCCCCCATAGCACTGTCGTGCAAGAAAAAATCCTATGTATTTTTCCCTTTTTTATGATTTTTAGACATTTTATTGATTTTTCTAACTTTCCTGCTAACACGATTCTTTGAGTTGATTTTCTTTTTCTTCTGTTTCTCTTTATTTAACAATTTTGTTAAAGAATGAAGAGCAGTTCGACCTGTATAAGATTTTTTCTTTTTACCTACATTTACTTTCCATACATGAGTTTTCTGAATGCCGTTATATTTAGGAGCCTTAAGCCACTCTTTTATTTTATTTTGTCTAAAAACTTCAATATCTTCTTTTGGTGGTAAGATTAGTTTAATATTATTAGTATAAGATTGAACTTTTGTTACAAAAGCATTGGCATCTTGTATTGATTCAATATGACTGTTCTGAAGATTATGTCTAGTTGCATAGTGTTTGACTAGTCCGTCGACACCATCACATGCACCTTTCCCGTGACCTGTAGCTGAAAACAACCATTTTTTATTGATGGAAGCATTTTTCATTCCATACAATTGAAATCGATTTTTAAAGTGGCTTGCTGCTCCATCTGTTATAATCGATATTTGATCTATTAAATCGGTTGAATCATTTTTCATCGAATCAATTATTTTTTCCATTGCTAACAAGGCATGGGCAGAATCGTGTTTTCTATCATCACTGATGACAGCAAAAGTTTTTGTTAGTTTTCCTTGATAACAAACTGATGTGAAAATAGAGACCTGTTGATTAACCCAGTGAGTACCTTGAATAGGGTTACTGTGAATCACTGCCCAATTTTCAGCAAAATCACCATGCAGTACTAGATGACCTGAGTTAGCTGCAGCTATTTCTTTCTCTTCTTTTATAGCTTTTCTTTGTATATTTTTAATATTTAAATGAACGCTTGTTTTGACTGTCCAAGAAGAAAGATCGCTAAAAAAATTGGAGATTGTTAATCTTTTCTTCACCAGATGGCCATTTTCCCACATAGCAAAAACAATCTCCTCATGTTCATTAGTTGTCTCTAATCCAAACAAACTTAGGTTGATATTTTCAGAACCTGGGCATAAAGTACATTCTTGAAAAAGACACTTATCGGACAAATTGGAGCAAACAATTGCCGATAAAAGTGTAGAACGAACTCTATCGAGGTCTGAATGTTTGCCTCCTAGGAAATTATTTAGACTATTAACGTATAAATCAAAATTTGCACAGTAAATGCACAGACACACTTCCTTCGACGGGCTCAACATAACAAACTTTGGTTTTAATGTATAAAACTTTGTTATACCGATTTTTATGTCTGGGTTTTCTTGTTTGAATAGCTGCTTTAAACTGCGTGTCAAATAAAGTTTTATTTTTTTTTCTTTTTTTCCATTTTGTTGAACAGTCACAACATCACATTTATTAGGGCTTTGACGTGTACAGTTAAAGTCATCGTTTAGAAAATATTCCATGGCAATTTTTGTAGACTTTTCGTCCAATGGATGACCAGTATACGCGTCAGGTTCAGAATATATTCCCTTAGTTGTTACAAGCATTCTTGCTTTGTCAATCAGATAAACAGTTACTTCGGGAAATGCTGATAAAATACTAGATTTTGTTAATGACGAAGGAAGCAACGTTAAAATTCTAATTTTCTCATTGATATTGTCACAATTTTCAAGCGCTACTCGCAAGTTATTGAGCCATTCATTGCAGAAGCATTAAGTCAAATCATCATGTGATTCATCAATGCAAACATTGTATGCTTCTGACAATTTTGAACTAGTTGCAGATGAGAATGAAGATACTAGTTCTGATTTTTTTCTAATAATGTATCTTTGTACAGATGAATCATCAATACCTCTCTTCCTTTTAAGTGGCGAAACATTACCAAAAGAACTTGAAATTAAGGTTTCGTTTAAATGCTCAATCCGCTCTGGGGTGCTAGCTCGAAAATCATGGTCTTCAGTATCACTGTCCAAGTCAGTATAATTGTCTGAATGAATCGCATCAATTATTTCCTTTGGTTCAATATTTTTAACGCGTTCATAACAATTGAAGCATACATAATCTGAACTCTGCACTGCTTTGTTAGGAAAACTTTGTCGAAGAAGTTCTGCTAAATTCTTCAATTTTCTAAATTTAACAGTGGCATCATATACGTTTTTTTTTGTGTGATCCAAAAAAGTTTGGACACTTGCGCCTCTTTGTTGGCGGACCTACAGCAAGTGGTCCGCAGGTGCGAGATCACTAGCGTGGAGACACTGTTGGACGCCGCCTCAGACGCCGAGCAAACGTTGGAACGAGAGAAGAGTATACGTTTGCCCCCGCCTCCGGAAGCTTCTTTGTTATCCGAGATGGCGTATAAACCCACTCAAGGGGCAAAGAAACAAAAAGCGGAAGTATCTGCCATCTCGAAGGAAGGACCGCTACCTTCGACATATGATATCACGGCAATGTTTGCCAAGATGTTAGACGAGAAACTGAGTCAGTTTCGGCTAAACGTGTCGGACAAAGGCGCCGTCCCTTAGGAGCGAAAAGGGCGGGCGGACCAGCACGGACCCCAAAGCGCCTGACAAAGGGGGAAAACCGATTGAGTCGTCAACTCGAATGGGATGGGGAGCCAAAAGGTCGCAACCTCCTGGCACCCCGCCAGGAGGGAGTAAACCAAGGTTTGCCCCCACGCAGCCAATGAAATGCTACGGCTGCGGAGAGATAGGGTTCATACGGAAGCATTGCCCTAAATGCTCGGGAAAGGAGCAAGGGAGCGGCTAAAAACGACCAAAGCCACTCCTAACGAGAAACCGGTCCCCGCAGAAACACTTCCCGTCGTAGCTGAGACTACGACGGAGGATGTGGACGTCCAAAAGCAGCCAGACGATTCTCGTCCAGACAGATTTTTACTGAAAGGACAAAGTTTAGGTGCAGCTAGCACTATTATGAATACAATTCCATCAATAGACGATGTTCTTATAAATTTTCAATTTCTATTGAGGAGGAAGTTAATAGGCAAGTTTAGGAATTATTAGATGCAGGAATCATTAAACCAATTCCCCTTATAATACACCACTCGGTATAGTTAAAAAACAGACTCTGCTGGTAACCATAGATGGCGCTTAGTATCCGATTTTAGGTGAATGAAAAAACAATTTCTGATGCCTACCCTTTCCAGACATTGTTTAAATAATCGACCTTCTAGAGGGACATAAGTACTGCACTGTTTTTGATTTAGCATCGAGTTTTCATGACATATTAATGGATCCGCAAGACTCTCATAAAGCAGCTTTTTGTACTCCATTCGGCCATTACTAGTGTGTAAGATTGACATTTGGTTTTAGGTAGGACTATGGTGAAAAGACAAACTTTTTCTATTGTTCAGTCTTATGATCTAAAATTTTGAAGGGTTATATAGGATGATATTAGTAAGTTCTATATCAATTTTTAGTTCAAGATATCGATTATTTTCAGAGTTATTGATAAAATAAACAGTTTATGCTCTACATACACTGAGGTATATTTTTTGAAAATTTCAAAATGATTCATAGAAACCTCATGCGCAAGCCACTTTTTAAAGTTAGAAAAATTAGTTGCGAGAAAAACCCGTTTAAAGATTCAATTTTGTATGTTATATAATGTAAATTATATAACATATAATGCATATTATATTAATTTGTTTTACTTAAATGCATATACCTTTGTTAAAACATTAAGTTTTTATATCTGATAGGTTTCAGAACATTCTTACAATTACAAAGATTAAAAAATTAAATAAATTTTTTTTTGATATTTTATGTTGGATCATGAACATTAGAGTCCTACATTAAAGAATGCTCCTCCAACTTTTCAGAGATATATTGATGAAGTATTTAGTGATATTCGAGGCACAGTAGTTCCCAGTTTTATAGATGATTTAATAATTGTCTCAGATTCCTTAGCAGAGCATGAATATAAAATGATTGAATTTAAGATTGAATATTGATAAATGAAAATTTTTACGAAATAAACTTTGCTATTTAGGTCACATGCTGAATAAAGAGGGAGTGAGTCCAGATTCAGAAAACAATTTAATCTGCAAAGCATTTTCCTAGACCAAAAACCGTAAAAAATGTTTAACAATTTGCTACAATTTCAAAACCTTTAACTAAATTCTTGCAAGAAGATGTTAATTTCAATTGGAAAGAAAAAACAGAGGAATCTTTCACTTTGCTAATGGAAGCTCGCTGCAATCCACCAGTATTGCAATATCCAGACTTAACTAAACCCTTTAATACAACCACCGAAGCTTCAGTTTATGTACTTGGGAGAGTCTTATCTCAAGGTGACATTGACAAGGACCGACCAATCGCATACACTTCGCGTGTGTTGATGGTCAAAACTTTCATATGAAGTATATGAAAAAGAGACCCTAGCCATGATGCATTGTATCCTGATATTTCGTTCGTATATTTATGAAATAGAAAGTTAAGATCATTATCGATCAACCCATAGTTTGGTTTAAAACCGCGGAACTTAATTGTAGAGTTCAAAAGTGGAGCTTTAAACTATCTGAAATCGATTACACTGTAACCTGTGAACCAGGTAAACTTAAGTTAAATGCCGATGCCTTATTGGGCAATCTCGTAGAATCCGTAAATGTTATAACACGCAGGTAGAAACAATTGCAAATTCTCGCCAATAAAGATAAATTCCCTTTGGGAACACAAACAAAATGTAACGATAGAAGTGAATGAACATCTGTTCCAAATGGTGGAAAAACTCAAATCAATAAAAAGAAAATCTCTAATGTAGTACGTGAAAGTGAAAGTATTGTCAAAAGACGATCTAAGAGAAATGCTAAAAAACCCAAACCTAACTACCAAGAAAGTGAGGGAATCAGTAATGATGATTTTGAGGCAGTCACATGGAACCGCCTCAATTACTTAAAACGATAATCAAAATCAAATCTAATAATACGAGGGTAGTTCAATAAGTCTTTAGAATAAAGTATAAAAACAATTTTTTTTGGGTAAATTTTTTTTTATTTTTCAACATAATCTCCTTGGAGCTCTATACACTTGGTCAATCGCTTTTTAAGTTTTTTTAATCCTTCAGAAAAGTACGTTTTCGGAAGTTCCTCAAAATAAGCACTTACAGAGGCAATGACGTCTTCGTTGTCCGTAAATCTCTGTCCACCGAGCCATTTTTTCAAGTTTGGAAATAAGAAAACGTCACTGGGGGCTAAATCTGGTGAATACGGTGGGTGTTCGACCAATTCGAATTTTAGTTCTTCAATTTTAGCCATTGAAACGAAGCATGTGTGAACTCGGGCGTTGTCGTGATGAAAGAGAAATTTTCTCGCCAAATGTGGTCGTTTTTTTTTAATTTCTTCTTTCAGCTGCTCTAATAATGATGCATAATACTCACCAGTAATTGTTTTACCCTTTTCCAAGTAGTCAATAAGTATAATTCCACGTGCATCCCAAAAAACTGTAGCCATAACCTTACCAGCTGACTTTACGGTCTTTGCCTTCTTTGGAGCTGGTTCGCCTGTGGAAATCCACTGTTTGGATTGTTCCTTTGTCTCAGGAGTGTAGTGGTGTATCCATGTTTCATTCACAGTCACAAAACGACGAAAAAATTCCTCAGGATTCCGACTTATGCGCGCCAAAAGAGCCTCAGAGGCGACCACTCTATTGCGTTTATTCTCAGCTGAGAGCAAACGCGGCACCCATCTTGCCGATAGCTTTTTCATGCCTAATTTTTCATGTAGAATTGAAACAACTGCACCTATAGATATCCTTGTGGCCTCAGCTAACTCACGCACTTTTAATCTTCTATCCTTCAACACCATATCGTGGATTTTATTGATGATTTCGGGAGTAGTTGCTTCTACGGGCCTTCCTGAACGTGGTTCGTCACTTATTGATGTACGACCACGCTTAAATTCATTTACCCAGTTATAAACCGTTGCTAAGGCAGGGGCAGATGTGCCATGAACTGAGTCCAATTCATTTTTTATCTCATATGGAGTTAAACCCTTTAAATGAAAATGTTTAATTACCGCTCTGAACCCGTTTTTTTCCATTTTTCTTAACAAGCAATTTTTTTTTTCAATTGGTTATAAAAACACGTAAACTCAGAAGATGTGGACTGTGACTGCACCATATATCTAGTCGGGAGTGGTGCTGACTGAAAACAGATGATTTGGAGCGATTCGCGCGCCATCTGTTGGTCATTCTAAAGACTTATTGAACTACCCTCGTAGTTTCCAAATTAACAATCCTACTCCTGCAGATATTAATGAATTGAAAAGGGCTTCCTCAGTTATTTTTTCAGAACCTATTCAATCTGATGTTGCTAGCGAAGTTGTAATTTCTTTAATAAAATCTAATGTTAAATATCAAATAGTTGAAACCAAAGGTCCATTAACGTTCAGGAAAGAAACTATAGTTTATTTTGTAACTAACAATGGTAGCCCTTGTGATGAAGGTGCTAGAACATGTATAGTTTAATAAAATAGAAGATAAACTAATGTTAGATTTAATTAGACAATACCGTTTACTGATCGAACAATAATTGTTATTTTTCATTATGCATAAAAGGTGAAAAACCTGAATCCTTATATATTATTAAAGAAAATATATATTTAACATTACTCGATTTAAGCGAATTTGCAGTTATCAAATTCAAAAATGTTAAGTATAGCTCATAGTTAGAATATTGAAAATTTTCCTCGGTTAAATATATATAACCTAATTAAATTAGTTTTTCAAACTATATCGATTAAAATAATTATTTATAAGGGAACTTTAAAATACGTACCAGCTAAAAAATTTAATGATATTTTCACAGAATTAGACAGCTCCCCCATAGGAGAGCATAGGGGTGTTTCCAAAACGTAAAATCGAATTAGGCACCTCTATTATTAAGGAAAACTTAAAGACGACATTCAAAGATGCAAACAACAGTGTTTAGATTGCCAATTAAAAAAGTTAGTACGATTAACAACTAAGCAGCCGATGATTATTACAAATACACCCGGTTGATAAAATAGCAATGGACATCGTAGGACTATTACCAAAAACTAAAATCCAACATGAATATATACTTACGATGCAGGATTAGTTATCTAAATTTTGTCTAGCCGTTCTATTAAAATATACTTTTATAAATAAAATATATTTTAACCACTACAATAGCCGACGCTTTTGTAAAAAAAATTCTTTTGCACATTTGGAGCCTAGAGAATGGTCTTGACAGACCAGGGTCAACATTCTCTTAGAAACTCATGGGAAGGGTAGCCAAGAGATTTAAAATCAAAAGACACCACTGCTTTTCACCCGCAATCAAAGGGCTCTTTAGAAAGGGCACATCATGAAGAAGGGCAATTTTTTAAAATGTACACTGATAAAAGTCATGAAAAGGACGAATGGCTCGAAATTACAATGCTTAATTATAACACTTGGATTTCTGAAAGTACGAAGCATACACCTTTTGAAGTAGTCTTTAGTAGATTAGCAAGGTTACCCATTAAGAGCAAATTACCTTTTGCCCACTTATAACGGATATCTTGTAGATTTTGTAATCAGTAAAAATAATATAATACGAAGAATAAGCGGAGAATCGCAACGGTCGCTTGTTACAAGGAAATGTTTTCGAAATGACCTTTCAGTATAGGAGGGTTGGGTTAACGAAAAATCTCCTCTTAAAATGCTGAGAGTATAGTGCGTGCTTTGATGACAATACTCACGACTGTAATGATAAAAAGGCAGCTGCGAACGCGCCCCGGTACATTCTAGTCTCCGACGTCAAGTGTATGAAGTCGTGATTCGCCACCGCCCTCTCACTCAGTCTAACCGCAATATATATTTTCTTACATAAACATCTATTACATCATTACATTGCTTGTTCGCTTATTTACGCTCCCCTATCTACGATTTAGTTACACGACTAAACGGAATACGAATCTTTGTTTGTGATAATCTTGCGCAGTCCAACAAATCAAAAAAATATTACGATGGAACAATTAATCCTCGAAATTTTAGAGTTCGTGATTATGTATTTCTATTAAAAGGACATATACCGAATAAATTTGCAGATTATAATTCGAAATCATTTAAAATTTCAGGATTTATTGATAAGTTTAATATACGTATACAAATTAACAAAAAAAAAACAAAAATAGTTCACGCTAACAGACTAACAAAGAGAGTGTACTAAGTGCGAGTTTAATGAGGCTTTAAGAGCTGTTCTCTGGTTCCTAAAAATAAACCCCAACAACCGCCGTTTTGCCTATCGAGCCCCTGTTATCGAAATATAGCAAATTATACCCCAAATACCCAGTTTTTAGTGAAAGAATGGTACCTCTACTTTAGATCATAACTCCGCAAGTTTCTACTCAGAGAAAATAATCCAAATGTAGGTAAAAGTGAAACAAAAGAGCTTTAATTTTCGCTTTGTAACGTATAAAAATATTATACTCTCTTGCAAAATTATTAACTATCAAAAAGAGTAATAAGAAATACATAGAAAATCAGCGATTTAAAATAAAATTAAAATCTTCAATTTTTCACGTTTTTTTAATCACTGTCTTAGAAAATTAATAACTTTACAAGAGATTGATATTTTTATACGTAATAAAGCGGAAATTAAATCTATTTCGTTCTACTTTTACATACTTTTGGGTTATTTCTTCTGAGTAAAAATTTGCGGAGTTATGATCTGAAGTATAGGTAACATTTTTCACTAAATAACGGGTATTCGGGGCATAATTGGCTATATATCGATGACAGGGGATCGTTAGGCAAAATGGCGGGTGCTGGGATTCATTTTTAGGCACCAGAAAACAGCTCTCAAAGCCTCATCAAAAATCGCGACCCGCACTTCGTACACTCTCCTTGTAAGAATATCTAATATTAATCAATCAATAAAAAATATTGTAAGGGATAAAAATAGTGGTGATGATAATTAAAAATTGCTCAGAGACTCATATACTTTTCTGATTACAGATGTTCATTATACCAGTTCTATTACTACTCAAAATAGGAATTTCCCCCGACCTTATCGGGTACCACTGTGATTACCGAAACATGAATCTTACCAACATTTCCTTACCAGAAGTTGACGAATGCGATTTTTTATACCTGAAAGCATCGTAAACGCCACCTAGACTTACATACGACCAATGCAAATAGATGAATACACCTCAACTCGAGTCATTCAATGTAATATAGAAATTCGCCTCACTGTTTACCATTCCGGAATGCATTCACACATCTCTATAGTCTTAGGTGCCGAACATGAATACATATATGGTATAAGCAAGCGAACTTGTTTAGAACTCCATAAATCAGGAATAATTAGAGTAGGGGTTTTACATGTAATCCAGGGAATAAGCGTTAACGGCAGTATAACACATGGAGTAGTGCTTGCTGGCTACCTAAACGACGACGAAAGATACGATGGAACAAGTTACTCTGATCCTTATGAATCATGGGAATCAATAGTTGTTCAAGATACAGTTAGAATTTCATTAACCGACTACATTGCCAGAGTTAGTTTGGATAACAATAATAGTACATTATGTAACAAGGGAATACAGTCGAAGATTATTCCGGAGTCGAGAATTAAAGGAAATATGAAAAACTAATTTTTAAGATTTTTTATTTTGAAAAAAATTGTGGCGTTTTGCTAGAATCTTAATATCACAATACATGAGATCACAAAATATCACAATAGGGTCTAATAACATGATTTTTATATTTCTTACCTTATTTTTACCAAAAAAATTTCCGAAACTTTTTTCTCAACAGTCCCTAGTTTTTGAGTTAAAAATCAAACAATGTTGGCAAAATCTCAAAATATTAAAATAAACGCACTTTTCAACCTTTAATTACACCTTATGGTCTGAAATTTTTTTTACATATTTTGGGTACACATAGACATTTTTATTTTTGGACATGCTCACATGACATGGAACAACCCATATATAAAAGTAGTGTTGTACTATAACTGTACTGACAGCGTACTGGTAAACTGAATTTCGAGACCTACTGTACCGACAGCGTGGCGGATGTAATAACCTACTTTCGACATTCGAGCAATTTTAAAATATTTTTCTACCTTTTTACCATTATCGATTTGCATCGAGTTAAAATATGTTTATGCTTTACTAGATGTTAATTATTTATACAGTGTATTCTTAATTTTATTTATTTAGTTAGGTGTAAGTATACATTTCGAATATCGCATACCAACCGAGATACTTTTCATTCGGTCAGACTTTGGGAGGTGTTTTCTTGTAAATAACTTTTGTAAATAACTTTTAATCAGATTAATATTTTTATACTTAACAGAACTTAAATTGAAGGTCTTTTTGTCTACTTTTTATTGTATTTTGAGTTATTTATCCATAACAAAAACGTGTACAGCTATAGTTAGAAGAAGGGGTATCGTTTTTTATTAAAATAACGAATATTTCAAGTAAATTACCTCATATCTCGATAACAAGGGCTAACTAGAATGAATAACGGGTAGTAGGCTTCATTATTGGGTACCAGAAAACACTTCCCAAAGTCTGACCAAATTTCGTTTCCCGGAGAGTGTGCCCTCTTCTTGCCAGACCCACTAATTAATCTTTCCAATAAAATTCCAAGAAAAAAATAATATTTTCAATAGTGACGACGAAGATTGTTCACATAAAACGTATTCTAGTTCTAAGTCTAAATAGAGCAGATATAATATTATTGTCAATAATAATAAAAATGATTTAGGACATACAAGTCATATTATTTTTTGACTATCACCATTCTTTGTAATTCATTAAATAAATATATCTATATATTTACCATAGTGGATTTTTTCTTGAGAATTTTGTCTTTTTAACTACAAATTTAGATTTAGTGACCAAAAAAATCTATAAATATCTACTTTTATAAAAAAGAAAAACAATCATAAATATTAATTTCAATTTTTTACAAATAAAACTCTATATATGTGATTTCAAACAAATTATAAAAATCCGTGCGCACTCGAGTCTCCGTTACTTTCCGGCAATTTTTTATATCAAATTATCTATTAAAAGAAACTCTCAGAAAATTTTTCAGCACCTAAGGTACCCGGTGCGACCCAGAATAGTGTTCTGAATTTTCTGACAGCCCAAAAACGGTTATTTTAAAAAAATTCTATCCCATTCTTCTCCCATTTTGATCAATTTGAACGTATCACAAAAATGATTTCTTCGTCTTTTTGCAAACTTTAAAAAAAAAAATTTTTTTCCTTTGGCAGCTCAATGCGTCAACTTTACAGAGATGAATGTAAACATGAAATTTTGTGTTTTCTAGGTTATGTTTCATCGCTTGCCATTTTACGTAATCGACACGGATTTAAGTCTACTGCATCTCAAATTTTTCGTCTTAAAAATACCTTCAATTCCTTTTTCGGTAGGTTCAAATGTGTTACGTATAACCCAAGATACAGCCTCTGGAAGATAGGCCCTGTTTAGAAAACTGTCAAGTTGACACCCCGTTACTTTTTTCTATCAAAACCATTTAAACTCTAATTTTCAGGAAAGAAGTTTAAACATCCTAGAAAACAATGTACTTGGTATGGTTTTGTGCTTTGAACAAGACTGAATTATTTTTCTAGCTTGTCTATTCCACCTAAAGTAAACGATATACTATTGAAGTCTGACGTAATGTACGTGAGGTATTATGTATTACGGAGAATTCTATATATGGACGAAAGTAAGTTGATATTCATATCTCCAATTTCAGTTGTCGAAGCATCTTCAAGGATATTTGGATGAAAAGTTATGCTCAATTTAAATATACGAAACAATTTAGATGACGAAATGGGAGATCGAAAGATGCTAGTAATTACGGAACGCAAGTCGTTAGCAACTTACGGTCTCCCGTTTCATCACCTAATTTTTTCGTAATTTTAAATCGAGCATAACTTTTCATCCATATATCCTCGAAGATGCTCCGATCACTATTTTAGGGGGTCTAATATTTTTTTTAATATAAAGTTTGTACAAAGACAGAAATCATCTTTTTGGTACATTCAAATTGATCAAACTGGGAGCTCCGTACAATTTTTTTTTAAATAGTCGTTTTGGGATATGTCTGAAAATTCAGAACACTCTATTGGGTCACACATGGGACTTTAGGGGCTGAATTTTTTTTGTGAACTTCTTTTTATAGGTACATTCATACAAAAAATCGGCGGAAAGTAACGGAGACTCGAGTGCGCACGAAATTTTAAACTTTGTTTGGAATGGAATATATATCTATATAGTCACTGCAAGCGGATTTTCAATTTAGAATTTTGATTTTTTGCCACGAATTCGAATTCAGCTACCCAAATAACCTATGCATACAAATTTTTATAGAATTATAAGATGATTTTGTATTTTGTCCAGCTTTTTGGCAATTCCAAACACTGTGATCGCTGCTATCTGTTTTTCTCTGTCTTTCTCATACTCGCTCTCTTTCTAATACGCGTGAACTTACTTTCGCGCTCGGCTCCTGCCAATATGATGTACGCTTGCGTGTACATCTATGTGTACACATTCGTCCACTCCGTTCGAGGCTTATGCTTGTGCAGAGTAATATATCTGTCACACGCCATGAATTGTACTTCATTTGACGATCATTAATGCCCGAATTTATAGTCGCCACTCAGACTTAATACTCAATACTTGCTACTAAGTTCTTAAACTCAATCTAAAAGACCGCACGCTTTCTAGTGATAGCATAATCAGTGCCCATATATTCAACCAGGCCTAGATTATACAAACACTAGAAAACGTGCGTACTTTGAGTTTGACTTTAAGAACTGAGTATCAAGTATTGAATATTAAGTATGAGTGGCGACTATAAATTCAAACAGTAAGTCTCATGCACATAGGATTACAATTAATTAATCTAAAACTGGAAGGATATCTTATTTAACTTATTCACATTACAACCATTAACTCCAATTAAAAAAAATTTTTTTAAGAAAGTGTTGTTCATGAATAGAGTTAGAAAGGTGTTTTTTTAGGTTATTTTTACAGTGAAAATTCAATATAATGGTGGTACACATGTTAGATATTACAGAATTTTTTTCAAATGCTATACTTGCATCCCCATGCGCAAGGACAGTTTTAAAAAAACATCATTTTGCGTTGAAAATTGCTAGTTTTCCTACATATGGGTAATCTGTCTAAAGATTTATAAAAATTTACAAAAAATTGTCTTTTTAGGTAATAAATATAACTACAAATTTAAAAAAATGTTATGTAACTAGCAATTTTTTCAAAATTGACTATAAGACCACCTTAATGCACAATATAAAAATGGCGCATGTTTATGTCAGTACTTGTATTTATTATAAATAGATTGGTTCTAACACCCCAAATTACTCTTAACTTTTAAATTTATAATTTTTCTAATTGTGAGCGCAAGTTGTAATTTTGCCTCTTATATATATAAGAGATTCTACAGAACTTTTGACTTTTGCTTTAAAAAAAAACATTAATTTTTTTTAGAATTACAGTTTTTAAAGGTACTTATTAAGGTTTTAATGACCATAAATAATAATAAAAACTTAAGGTAGAATGTACGTCAAAATCAGGGGAATACAAAAAAAATATTTTGTTATCATGAAGTATTATGAATTAAATAAATATACAGCAATGATCAGATAATAAAAAGAAACCTTTGTAACGATAATATATATTTTTTGCGATTCGATGAATCTCCATGATTTCGAGGTTCCTGAGTCATAAAAATGAATTTACAATACTTTTTCAAAAAATGTCTGTCTGTATGTATGTATATGTGTATATATGTATGTATGTATGTATGTATGTATATATGTATGCGTGTATATATGTATGAAATCAAAATTTACTTACTTAGAACTGACTAGATGTTGGAGCTGAATGGATAATATTACACTTATTTTTTAGTAAAAATATTAGTTACAAAAATTGTAAACGAAAAATTTTCTATTTGTTACTTTATACGTTGAACTTGTCAAAAGTATATACGTTTTCATAAAGTTGGCGTAATTTTCTTTCGATTGATATAACTTATAGTAACTTTAAAGTTATTTTTGTGAAATAATAAAATATTAGTTTGAAATATTTTTTTGTATTATAATAATTTAAATTTTTTTTACTAACTATACCTAAATGCTTATATCTAATGAATTAATTATAGCATTAATTTATTAATTGCGAATTTTCATTATACGATTCCTTAATTAAATCGATTAATCAGGACTTCTTGAGAAAGCATTCTGCTAAGGCATATAGCAGCGGTTCTTTTTATGTAGCAGGCACATTTTCGTAACTTGAATTTTCTGAATCTAGGGTAAGGGAAGAACATATAATAAAAGTTTCGCTACGTATCTTAAAGACTTTTTTTTAAACAGGAAAAGCAAGAAATGTTCATTGGTTCCCGATGCAAATCTTTAAAAAATCACATATTTTAGATTTTTTAAAGATTTTTAATTAACATCTTTTACAAATGAGCAATATATTAATTGCATTCTCCACAGTAAAACATCAAAATAGATGTTTACGGGGAAAATGTGTTTGTTAAAACAATCGTTATGTACTACACACAAACACACACACACACACACACACGCACACACACACACTCACACACAGACACGCACGCACGCACGCTCGCACGCACACACACACACACACACGCACACACACACACACACACACACACACACATATATAACTACCCATACGAACGTTAAGCTCTTCGATTATTCGGTACACTATATTTTATTTAGCATTTTTTATATTAAAAATTGAAAATTCTTGTACCGTCAGAAAATTGATATTGTGGAGGTTATGTCGTAACGTACGCGGGAACAGCCGAGAGGAGTCTGGCGACCGCATCGTCACCAGCAGCGCTCACGACGCGAGGGACGGGATTTTCCAGCCCGGATATTCGTGAACGCGTGCGCGGGCTTGTCGCGCATGTTGGCATGAATATTCGAATACGTTACAATTGGTTTGATGTCATTTATGGATGAAAAATTTATTTAATAACAAAAAACTCGGGAAAAGGTTACCAAAAATAAATTAAATTTTATTCTGTTTTCTTTTGTAGTCCTGTGGTCGGATCGAGTTCGATTCACAAGCTCCGTTTTTTACCTAATTCAATTATATTACGATAAATAATTATATTACTATATATATGGGTCAATACAGCTGATTTTTAAAAAGCCTGCCCAGGAGATTCGGGAAAGTTTTCGCCCACTTTTTAATAAAAAGTACATGTGGAAATAAGACCCAAAAAAATGTTCAGCTCTCTTTATTCAGTGTGTATGAGAGCACTACTCCTGGGTTCGGTACGGGTTATTATTTGGGAAGAGATTGGAAAATTAGTTTTTGAAACTCATTGTATGTTAATTAAACAAGCTGTTATCAATTATTTATTTATTTATTTATTTATTTATTTATTTTTTCAGTTTTATTGGTTTAAACTTTTTTTTATATTAAATCATATACTAAATAACAACTGGATAAAATTATTTTTTATTCTTCAATTACAAATTACTAGCCACAAAAATTGTTAGAAATTACCATAGTAGAAACTTATTGATTTTCCTTAATGTGATCACATTGAGCCTTTTGCTTTTCCAGTTGCATCCTGAAACAATGTAAAGTAATTTAGATATTATAAGAAAAAATTAATAACAAATAAATATTATTTCGTTGTAAAAACAGTTCATGAAAGGTGTACGAAAATTTTAAGATAACGCCATAGAAATATGTTTTAAGAATATTTGTGTGTGTGTGTGTGTGTGTGTGTGTGTGTGTGTGTGTGTGTGCGTGTGTGTGTGCATGCGTGCGTGCGTGCGTGAGTGCGTGCGTGCGTGCGTGCGTGCGTGCGTGCGTGCGTGTGTGTGTGTGTGTGTGTGTGTGTGTGTGTTGTGTGTTGGCATCCGTTACAATGGGTTATTTGAATTTTTATTCCAGTCTCCCATAGTTATTAATAAATTTAAAAATAAATAATTTCAGCCTCAGTGGTTAACCCTCCTGCGCAGAGAGCCGAGTATACTCGTCCAAACCGCACGTCATTTTTGTATATATTTTGTATCACAAATTTAAATCTTTACTTTGTTGGAACATCTACAACCTCTCAAATTGAAGGTAAATAGTATACCTATTATTTAGAAAATGTTACGAATTTGCAGAAAATATTGTTGCAAACTTACATTCGATCTAATCCATATACACGAAAATAAACTTCTGCGCAAGAGGGTTAAGGTTGTATTCACCACATAGCAAACAAAATAATAAATCGTTTAAGCTATCTCACTTAATTAGTATTATACAGTCAAACCCCGCACACTGTGAATTCGCGCACTATTAATGTTCAGCCCCCGCACATTGTTATGCTAGGGTCGTAGCACTTCAGTGTGATTGGCCGGTACACCAGGGTGGTCTTGGCGCTTGTATTTGATTGACTGGCGAGCAGCGTCGCATATTTGCAGTGTGCGGGGGCGTCGGTCCCGACTTTTCACAGTGCGCGGGGTCTGACTATATTAGTAAAACATTGTATAAAGAATATAAAGAGTAAGGATGGAGCCGAATAAGCGGGCCAACGTGCGAAACGGAAACGGATCGGTAAATGGACAATTGTTTTTAACATTGAAAAATAAATATTTTCCTTTAGTTTCAGCACCTAATGTGCCTATGGGGCGCAGTAAGATAATTTTTTTTAATTGTTTAACAATTTGGTAAGAATATTCCGCGACGGGACCGCGCACCATCACTATAATTAATATCTCGAAGTTCAGGACGAGGGATGCATGCGCTTCTCTGTTCAATAAAAGCTATCGAAAGTAAGCCTATCTGTTTGAGTGCAGGCCCACTTCTATCAGCAGTCGGTCGCGCATGCGCAACAGTGTATACGTAACTACAGTGGGTTTTTGCTGTCTGTCTTTACCAGCTGTAACTAGCATCCAGACAGCGGGCAATTTTAAGTTTGCTAGGCTTTTTAAGAGGGCAGTATAGAATGGAATTGATTTTCTGCCACAACTTTCAGCATCCATTACACAACAAAACATTGCTATCCTGCTCAGTGTGCGATCCCAACTGTCATCACAAATGCATAGAGATTTTTTTTATGCGTAAATATCATTTATGTTCTGCGACGAAATAGTTTTCCGTAGTTTAGGAAGTTAACCCTCTGACGTACTATCCTGAGATATCTCGCGCAAACCGTGTTACTCACGAGTGTACCACGACGAGATATCTCGTCCAAACATTTGTATTCATAACTTTTGACCAATTTAACTTTAAAAGGTCTACGACCTCGCAAATTAAAGCTGAAGATATTCTCTATAAAATATGATTAGTCTGTACATCAAATTTGATATATATATATATATATATATATATATATATATATATATATATATATATATATATATATATATATATATATATATATATATATATATATATATATATATATATATATATATATATATATATATATATATATATATATATATAGTTATGACAAATTAGACTAAATATTATGAAAATGTAAATATTACGAAATGTTATCAAATTTGATGCAGAGATTGAGTAATAATTGATCTTTATATTAGGGTTTGTGACAAAAGAGTCATCAAATCAGCTTCGAAATTATTACTGAGGGGTTTACAGGGTCGCTGATTACGAATCTGCAGACAGAATTCAGATACTCAAAATAGCAGATCTAATGTAGTGGTTGCATATACGTTTTCGCGTGCAATTGTGATTATTTTAATTGAATCAGTTTGGAAATCGTGACTCAGGGGCTTTTTGGATTGCTGTTTCCAAATCTGCAGTCAGAAATACAAAATGGCGAAATCAATATGCTGGCTGCAATGAAGTTTTTGTGTAGAATTGTGATTATTTTACTTGCATCAACTTGGAAATCGTTATTCTGGGTTTTTCACGGGTATTGATTGCAAATCTGCAGTCAGAATTTATAAGTTTAAAATGGCGTATCCAATATTGTAGCTTAAGGTAAAACTTCACTGACTTTTACCAAAAAATCGAGAAATGTTTTATTACATATTTTATATATTTATGGTTTTATGAACACTTTGAGACCTGCTGGATTTCAAAACTCATTAGTATACCAAAGTTATAACCAGTTGAGTGAAACAATTTACATTGGGTAGCATACCGAATTAAAACTTTAAACGCGTATTTTTCGAAACTTACTTTCTTACTTCAAAAAGTTCCTTGCGCAATCCAGGATCATGGATATTTTTGAAAATTCCAGAAAATATAGGTTTAAGTATTGTGAAAAGAAGTTTGCTTTTGAGGTATATTGAAGTTGAATGTTTTATTCATCAATTGTAAGTGCTGAAATATATAGTTTTTTATATTTTCTAAAGTTCAAAAATTGTATCATATATTTCAGACCATTAATTGAGTTAAAAATTTCAAAAAAATTAGTTCTTGTTCATTTTAAATTGAAAAATATTCTAGAAATGTTTAAAATAGAATTCGTCAAATTTGTATGCGCAAAGATCTTTTCTAAAAACCCTTCTCGTTATTACAAAAATATGTATTTTCACCAATAATTAGTAATACATTTTAGTGAAAAATTCTCAAATTGTTTTGAAACCTCCTTCAATTATGACAAAAAAAAAGTTACTGAAATTTTAATATTATTGGACATAAGGGAGAGATATTTTAAAAATCCGTGGAGTTCCCCTTAATACACTTAATAATAACCGTTAGTAGTAAGGCTAGGATTAATCACTAAACTGTATAGTAAATCAAATATAATAAGAAATGCGAATCTGAGTTCCATGATCAAAAGAGGAATAGCGTTTGATTATTCACAATGTATGGTGTGTATATTATGTGTTCAGGAAATAAACATATTCAGTGAAGATGTATTTTCTTCAGAATATTTCTTTTAGAAATCCTTAACAAATGAAATATTTGGTGTTATGCTAGATAGGGTTCCTTACTCATCTGTCCTGTAATAGACATTTGGGTAATGAAACCTTAACTTATTTATCGTATTAAAAGCTCTAGCTGAATAAACATATGTATAGTACCTTTGAAATTTACTCACTAAATATGGCTTTCTGCAAAATTTCAGCCCCAAGACCTATTTATAGCTTAGATATACTTGAAAACAGTATTTTTAGGATTTTATTTTTACTCCTCTATTAATGACGCTTTAACCTTCGAAAAAATTCACGGTAGCTCATTTTTTAGCATTATAACGAAAAAAAAACTTTTTCCGTTCCTAACCTTTAAATTTTGAGCCAAGAAATATCAGTATAGTTCTAAAATCGATTTTTCAACCTTGTAATAAAAAGATGCCAATTTAAAAAAAAAATTTCTAGAAATTTTTTTTTCATTTGAAACCTATGTAGAAAATTTCAAAGTATTTGGAAGCCTAACCAGGAAAAAATTTGCTTATTTAGCTATTTTTGGTATTTTTTATAGACAATTATATGGGATATAATTGTTTGCTACGGGGTTTTCTCACTTATATTAAGCATAACTCGAAAAAAAAATGGTTCTAATAAAATAGTTGTCCAAGAGATGTCGAGAAACACAGAAAAACGTCGTTTTTTACACTATTTTTAAGGTTATATATTATTGTCATTTCTGGATCTAAACGGTTCATGCATTAAAATGCTTTTTATTTATGTAACTTGATTGGTACATGCGCACACAGGCACGCGCACACACGCGCGCACACACAGACGCACATACACACGCACACACATACACATACGCACGCACGCATTCACACGCACACGAACACATACATACATACATACATACACACAAGCATACACACTCACATTCACGCACACACGCACGCACTCACACCTCCACACACACACACGCCACACACATACACATACGAACATGCACATACACAGGCGCACACCCGCACACGAACGAACGCACAAATACAGACTCATGTACACACACGCACGCACGCACACACACAAATATAAAGCTTATGTATTATTCTCATAATTCAGTGTTAAATCGAAGGTTATATATAACATAAAAAAACATTTTTATTCCACCATGATGCCGATACTGCAGTATGATAGGTCACGAACATTCCTTGCCTCTATATCTTTATACATTATATAAATTAAATAGCTAAAGAGATATATAAGAAGATGTGTGTATATATATATATATATATATATATATATATATATATATATATATACACATACACACACACACATATATATATCGACAATTATATCGAGAAAATCGAGATGGAAAAAAATTATTTGTTTTTCAAACTCCGGTAAAAAGGTTCTATTTGGTATGAATAACTATATATATATTTACCATATATTATATACTCGTAAGCCTTATATCAATCACTTAACCTCTCCACGCCCCTCCATATAACCCCCTTCACAATATAACGTAACATTGTTTAAAAAATTACGTTATTTTTAAAACTTGGCCCCCTTCTACATAGCCCCCTCCACATCCCCTCAACATACTCCTCCACATGCCTCTACACTTCTTTAACATAATGATTTCTGCCTCAATATTATACCTAAATAATCGAGTACCATTGTATAAACAATCAGTTATAATCGAATTTCTAATTAACAAGTTTCTTACAAACTATTAAAAATACATTCATAGGATATAAATTAAAATAGAAATAAGATTTACTTATATTTAATTTATATTAGATGAATATCTTATTTATAAAAAAAAAATTAATTGTTTAAAAGCTAAGCTTTTGTTTCAAAATATTGAAAGTTTGCTTTTTTTTCGAAAACCAACAAAAAACTAAGAAGGAAGCCTAACCAGGAAAAAATTTGCTTATTTAGCTATTTTTGGTATTTTTTATAGACAATTATATGGGATATAATTGTTTGCTACGGGGTTTTCTCACTTATATTAAGCATAACTCGAAAAAAAAATGGTTCTAATAAAATAGTTGTCCAAGAGATGTCGAGAAACACAGAAAAACGTCGTTTTTTACACTATTTTTAAGGTTATATATTATTGTCATTTCTGGATCTAAACGGTTCATGCATTAAAATGCTTTTTATTTATGTAACTTGATTGGTACCTGCGCACACAGGCACGCGCACACACGCGCGCACACACAGACGCACATACACACGCACACACATACACATACGCACGCACGCATTCACACGCACACGAACAGATACATACATACATACATACACACAAGCATACACACTCACATTCACGCACACACGCACGCAGTCACACCTCCACACACACACACGCCACACACATACACATACGAACATGCACATACACAGGCGCACACCCGCACACGAACGAACGCACAAATACAGACTCATGTACACACACGCACGCACGCACACACACAAATATAAAGCTTATGTATTATTCTCATAATTCAGTGTTAAATCGAAGGTTATATATAACATAAAAAAACATTTTTATTCCACCATGATGCCGATACTGCAGTATGATAGGTCACGAACATTCCTTGCCTCTATATCTTTATACATTATATAAATTAAATAGCTAAAGAGATATATAAGAAGATGTGTATATATATATATATATATATATATATATATATATATATATATATATATATATATATATATATACATACACACACACACATATATATATTGACAATTATATCGAGAAAATCGAGATGGAAAAAAATTATTTGTTTTTCAAACTACGGTAAAAAGGTTCTATTTGGTATGAATAACTATATATATATTTACCATATATTATATACTCGTAAGCCTTAGATCAATCACTTAACCTCTCCACGCCCCTCCATATAACCCCCTTCACAATATAACGTAACATTGTTTAAAAAATTACGTTATTTTTAAAACTTGGCCCCCTTCTACATAGCCCCCTCCACATCCCCTCAACATACTCCTCCACATGCCTCTACACTTCTTTAACATAATGATTTCTGCCTCAATATTATACCTAAATAATCGAGTACCATTGTATAAACAATCAGTTATAATCGAATTTCTAATTAACAAGTTTCTTACAAACTATTAAAAATACATTCATAGGATATAAATTAAAATAGAAATAAGATTTACTTATATTTAATTTATATTAGATGAATATCTTATTTATAAAAAAAAATTAATTGTTTAAAAGCTAAGCTTTTGTTTCAAAATATTGAAAGTTTGCTTTTTTTTCGAAAACCAACAAAAAACTAAGAGCTAAGAGTTAATTTGATTTAATGGCTTTGATAAATGTATTTGGATTTAAATTTTTAATTCAAAACCTTCCAAAAACCACGAGAAAATTGAACATCTTGTATTTTTAACATCTTCTTCATAAGTGCTCTTAGTTTTTTGTTGTTTTTCGAAAAAAAGATATGTATATACATATATATGGTGAATAGGTAAAACGACTTGAGTCTATTTTTTTTAAATTGAGCTTTGAGTGTTTTTGGTATCCTAACATAGTATATTTCCAGATAAAAGTGTACAAAATGCAAGGAAGTGTAGAAATAAGTAACCGCATGTACTGTTTATGAATTTTGTTGGAATTAGTTTGAATGAAAAATAAAATCATTAAATCTTATTATCTAGACATTTGAAAAAATGGACTTAAGTCGGTTTTCCGGCTCACCACAGAAATTTATAACAGGGGGAGCCTCCTAGTATATATATACGCAATTATATATGTAATTATATTATATATAATGAATGGATATATATCCAGATAACTAACTAGCTAGATTGATAAATACGAGTAGATAGAAAAATTTACACAGAAAATATTTTATTATCTACAAGAGTATAAAAGTGCAAGTACTGAATTATTTTCTATGATATACGAAATATCTATTTCTAATATGTTTTAAAAATAATCAGAAAATATTATATTAAAAGCTTAAGAGGAGACCGTATCTACTGTTGTCCTTGTCTAATCACGTTTTTGTTATTTATTCAAATTGTAGTTTGTTAATTGAAAAACTAAAAGTTGGCCCCAAGTGGTATTAAAATAAGGAATATTTTCAGCCCTTAAAAAGTATCTAACATTATTTCTTTTTGAAGAAAACTTCGGAACGGAATAGCTAACTTCAATTTTCGCGTTCCGAAGTTTTCTCGAAAAGGAGAAATAATGTTAGATAGTTTTTAAGGTATCAAAATATTCCTTATTTTAATTCCAATTGCGGCCAACTTTTAGTTTTTCAATTAACAAACTACAATTTGAATAAATATCAAAAACGTGATTCGACAAGGACAGTAAATTCGGACGCATCTTAAGCAGTATATATAAAAGATCTGTAGAAGATTTCTAGGAATATCGCAAAAACATTTCATACATATTTTCGTGAAATTTAGTATGAAAGATTACTTAAATCTTTCTGCAGTATTTCCAGAAATATTCGACGATCTAAGAAATACACGAGAATTAATTGTAAAAGATTTCCGAAAACTAATTAGAAATATTTTAAGGATCGTAAATATTTCTTACGTGTTTGCTTGAAATATTTTATCAAATATTCTGGTAATATTTCAGAAATATTTCTCGGACAGCTAGATACATTTTTGAAACAGTACATAAAAAAATGTTACTCAAATATTTTCGGAACATTTCAAGAAATATTCAGATAATATATCTTTCAAAACGATGTCTTAGAAATACTTCATTAGAAACAGTTTTTTGTATATTTAATGTTAATTTATTTAGTCTAAGCAATGTTGAGACATCTTCTAAGTATTTGTTCATTTTGTTTTCAACTTCAGACCAAGTTTTTCCATTTGCTATTACAGCAGTGTCATCTGCATAGGACAGGATGGAATTGTCTGGCATGTTTGTTAGCAAGTCATTCACATAAAGTATAAAAAGTAAAGGCTCAAGTATAGTCCCTTGAGGGACACCAGTATTAACGTTTTCAAATCCACTTACATGTGAACCTATTCTTCCTTTTTGTTTTCTATTGGTTAAATAACTTGTAATTAGTTTATGCGCCTTTCCTCTTATACCATATGAGTAAAGCTTATCTAACAGTATTTTATGATTTACTGTATCAAAGCTTTTGCCAAATCTAGGAATGTAATAGCTATGGGTTTACTTTGATCTAAATTTTCATAAATTGTTTTAGATATAAGGCTTAATGCATCTTTAGTGCCAATATTTTTTATAAATCCAAATTGTTTTTTACTTAATATATTACTATGGCTTATAAAGTCTATAATTCTATTGTGTATGATTTTTTAAAAGATTTTTGCTATATTTGATATTAACGATATAGGTCTATAGTTTCCCATATCATTTTCCCCCCTGCTTTATATATTGGTATCACTTCAGCCTTCTTCAGCATATCTGACCAAATTGATGTTTCAATACAGCGATTAATTACATAAGCCAAAGTGTCTGCTAAAGTTGTAGCTATAGTTTTCAATGCCTTTGCATTAATATTATCTACACCACCTTTTTTTGGTTTTAAATTGTTTATTATCTTTGTAATTTCAAATTCGTTTGTAGGTTTTATAAAGATTGATTTTGGATCACTTTTAAGTAGTTCTAATTTTTTATCTTTTGGTATCTTTATTTCCTTACTCAGTGTTTCTCCAAGTTTGCAATAGTACTTATTCATTTTGTTTGCAATTTCTTTCCTACTTTTAATTATTCTATTATCTTCAGTTTTCAACTAAGTAATAGTAGTATCGTTTCTGATTTTATTTTTCCCAATTTTATTATTTATATAAGCCCAGAGTTTTCTTGGCTCATTTCTATTAATCTCTATTGTTTTTTATCATATTCTATTTTTGCTGCTTTAATTACCTTATCTAGAGTTCTAACAAATTTTTTGTAATAGTCTTTGAGTTCATCATTATCTCGATTATGTTTTAGTCGTTTGTATAGTATTTCTTTTGTATTACAAGAGTTCAATATTGCTCTTGTTATCCAGTCTTTCCTGGAGATTTTCTTGGAGTTGCGCAAATTTGTTTTTTTGTATTTTGATTTTTCAATGAAAATTTTAATTTCTTATATTATTTCCTTAATAGTTTCATTTGGATCTATTGTATTTTTAAATTTTACCAATTTATTTTCAAAGCATTATTGAATAATTTTTTGTAATTATAATACCAGTCAATTTGGGTCTCTTTATTTGAGTTAGGTCTACCATTTTTTATTTCTAAAAATAATGGATAATGATCAGTTATGGGCATCATAAGTGTTAGTGATTTAGTGATGAGGAAGTCTGATTTGATAAAAATGTTATCAATACACGTTCCTTTATCCGTAGTTATACTTGATGGCCTTGTGGTATTTGTAAATCCTGGGAGAAAATCTTTTTCCAATAGGTTGATTAGGAAATCTACGCTGATAGCATTATAATCCTGTATATTTATATTAAAATCGCCAATTATAATATGATTTTTTGCTTTTCTTCTTTGTTACAAATAAGTTTTGAAATACAGATAACATTCAGTACAATTCAGTCCGTGTGATCTATATAGAGATGAAATTTCTAGTTGTTTATTATCATTTAATGTAATTATAGTGTTTGATATGTTTAGTTTGCCTATTTCTATCGTTTCATTAGTGTGTATAATATTTTCTTTTACGTATACCACGACACCATCATTTTTATTAATTTTCCCGAAATTATAATATAATTTGTAGTCCTTAATTCTATAATATTGATAATGAGTGAAATTCCATACCTCTGTACATACAATAACATATGGTTTTATCTTAAGACTTTTAATAAAGATTTGAAGCTTTTCAAAATTGGCATTTAGGCTTCTAATATTTAAGTATACAATCAAACTATTGTTACTATTTCTTTCTTTGTTAAAAGTCTCAAGATTCGTATATAATCTCTCTTGTTTGTGCTTCCATTATGTAGTTGCTGTTGGTTCTGGTGTAGGTTCTGGACTTGTTGATAATGTCAGTTGTTCTTTGTTTTGTTGTTGTGTAGGGGAATTGCTGCGCTCAGTTTATTTACTATACTCTTCACTGATTTTACCTACCTTTGGTAAAGTAGTTTATTAGTTTGTATATTATGTATTTGTTGTAGTGCACTTGATTCATCACATGCCGGTAATGTAGGCGCGACCGGGTAATGAATACAGTTAATATATTTTATTTTTTTATTTTTAAGTAAACTACACTTGAGTCTGTCTGTTGGTAAATGATCTGTAGGTAAGCTTGTTCTGTATTTAGAATTGTTATAATTACAGTTAACACATTCCTTGTTGGTACTTTTACATTGACTCACATTGTGTGTGTCAGAGCACTTAATGCATGCAGAATCATTTCTACATTTGGATGCATTATGACCATATCTTCCACAGTTGAAGCAAGGGGTGACGTTTATAAGATCATAAGCTTTGCACAATTGATGACCTACAAAGATCTTATTATTGTTTTCACGTATAAACTTGTAAATTTCTGGTGATACTTCCATTAGAACCGTACTGGTTTTGTTTCTTTTATTAGTGTACATGTGCAGTACTGAAGCATTGTTATTAAATTGCTTGAAATTTCTTTCATTGATATAATTATCTATATCCTGTTCTTCCATATTTGTAGTATTGTTTATACCGATAATTTTTATTTTTGGATTACCTTGTTGTTCTATCTTGATTTCACAATTTATTAGGTTATCATTTAGAGCAGTCTCCGCTGTTTCTAGACTTTTCATATTCATACAACTAATTTCAATTTCTTTATCATTCTTCTTGCGAATGAACTTAGTTTGGATATTCTTTTCTGAAACTAAGTAGTTCGTGAGTAATTGCATTGTATTTTCCTGGTTGGGGTCATTGGCCTTAATCGTTATTCTAGGAACTCGCTTCGGTTTCGTCCTAATATCACTCATCACTTCTGCATATGTTTTATTACTTATCGGTATCTCAGTATTTTTTTGTTTTTGCAGTTCTATAAAGTCTTTCTGCAATTGGTTTTTATCTTGCAATTCTATCACTAGTTGCTTGAGTAAGGTGTTCTCAGCTATTAAATTGTCCATTACACTTTCATCGTCTTTGATTGTTGCATTGTTTTATTAGTGCAATAATTTTTTTTGCCACATCACTTAGCATATGTTCCTCAGGTTTATAGGTTATGTCTCTCAGAATATGGTCTGGGCAAATTATCAAATGTTCAACTAGGTATTTAGGATTTTTTGTTTTATCGTAATTACTTTTATGGTATGCATTTTCACAGTTTATGCAAATCACTGTTTTAACTATTTTAGTAGGGTGACACTTATAATATTTACGATCAGACTTATCCGAAGTTTCTTTCGCATTCGACGCCATGATGGCGGAAGTACTTAACCTTAACCTTTTTCTAACTTGAAATAAAAAATTTGCTGTCTTGCGCAGCGTACTAATTTGAAACAAAACTTAATCGTGGACTTGAATTTCACTGGCTATTACTTTTAAGTTTATATGACTAAGAAAAGACTGCTCTTTTCTTAGTGAATGAATGTATTACACGCTCAAAAGATTTTAAATTAAGAAAAAGAATAAATTGATCTTCGCAAGTCAAATTTTGTCCATGTTAAATTATATCACGGCGTTTGATTTTTAATGAAAAGGTATGCTGTAAGTTTTACTGCAAATTTTTAATTTGAAATTAGAAAAAGGTTAAGGTTAAGTATTGAAAATGTAATTTAGAGCTCGTAGTAATTTATTATTATATAGTAAGCCATAATTATCACATCTTGTGACGGGTAATGACACCTCGTCAGATACACTCTCTCACATATAAAACATGTATTAATTATCTCAGCTGTTACGGGCATCATCAGCGGCGACAAGGGAACGACAGGAGATTGAAGAAAGTTGAGAGAGTAAGAGAGAGAGAGAGAGTATAGGTAGGCCGAAGGGGGCGCAGCGGGAGCCGCAACTATTCGGGAGAGACGCTTCAGCTACCGTGCAGTGTTGACGCCTGTTATGCGAACGCGAAAAACAGCCCGGCGCCGATACTTACGTAGGGAAAATGTGCGAGCCCTGTCCAACGGTTACGGCGAGAGCGGCTGAGACGGCAAGAGCTGCAGATACTGCGGGTGACTTGTGCGAGCTTCGCAGAGACGAGCCGACAGACAAGCAGCTTCCTCGTGACCGATTATGACCCGACGCCGAAGATTGCATGTAAGTGCGAGTTCGACTGTCGGCCCTCCTATTTCTTTCCCTCTCGTTCACTCGGAATTTTCTCGCCCGATGCGTATCTGCGAGAGCACACATGCAGTGTGCATGTATATCTTTCCTATTTGGTTGAATATATACGAGGTCTATCCCAAAAGTATCCGATCTACCTCGATTTCTCGGCGCTTGATTTATTCTTCGTCATCCGGGGGGTGGCATCCTTCAAAGTAGTCCCCATTTGATTGAACAAGACGCTCATATCGATGTTTCCACTTATTAAAGCACTCTTGAAAGTCAGACTTTGGAATCGCCTTTAGTGCATTAGTCGCATTAGTTTCAACAGTCTGTTTATTGTCGAATCGATGTCCTTTAAGCGGCAATTTCAGGATCATAACCATAAACCCATGACTCATCACCAGTAATAACCTTTTTAAGAAAGTTTTCATCACTATTAATCATTTCCAAATTGTCCTCAGCGATTTCTAATTGAAGGTTTTTTGCTGGTCTGAGAGCAGTTTCGGGATGAATTTTGCACACACACGAGTCATTCCCAAATTCTCGGTTAAAATTTGCCAAACAGTACTTTTTGGTATTTCAAGTTCACCTTCCAGTTCTCTCACAGTCAAACGACGATCTTGTTCAACTGCGACACGCACACGCTCGACATTATCCGACGATGTTCCCGTCGAAGGTCGACCAGAACGAGGATCACTGTCAACAGATGTGCGGCCACTTTTGAACCGCCTATATCATCTATCTATCTCTTTTATTTGTGTTTTGCCCATACACTCATCTTTAAAGGCCCTTTACAACATTTCAATAGTTTCCGCACAACTTTTACCGAGATTAAAGCAAAATTTTATGCAAATTCGCTGTTCGGTTTGTTCTGCCATTTTTAGCAATAAGCAAATTGGGACGAACGTAAAAAAGTCGTTGTAAACAAATACACGCTGAGCGGGAACTAAGGCGTTTCATCGGTATCTCAGGCTACTGACGAGAAGGTTAGGAGTTGCTGGTGACGTTCGTACCCTCCAGAGGTCGCCTGAGTCTCTCCGCGCGAAGATATGAACGTAGGTCGGATACTTTTGGGACAGACCTCGTATATTACATTAAACACGTTGAGTCGTCCTTGAGTTCACCACTTTCTCCACGTTATCATCATGCTCTAACTTATATTAATATACCGTGCGTCTTACTAGTTAATACCTCGTTATAAAATTGACACCCTCCGGAAAAACTCACAGGCTTGTGGGGATTTAGGAAATTAACAGCAAAGCGTATAGTGCGGTTCGCGCGGTGAGTATTGGGTCAAGTCGCAAATACTAACTTCACATAGAGCGTATATTTCAGCCGGCATGCGAGCTCACGCGAAAAGTAAACAAACCTAAGCTGACCCTGGAAAATTCCAAGTACGGGCCAGACGAGCAGAAATAATGTTCAGCATTTACTGAATTCAAACGGCTGCTTGATTTATGTATACAGTGTATTGAAAATTACGTGGAGTATATTTTAACTTTGCTACTAGATAGTTATTTAATAGTATAGGGAGTGTGTACGAATACAACTTTTTGTAAAAAGCGTCTCTCGTAAGCGTACAAACGTGATTATTAAGGGGTAACACCACTGTAGAAATTTTAAAAAATCGATTTTTTTTATTGGCTTAAGGAAGGAGTCTGCTTGAGACAAAATTTTTTTTAATTATTATAAGTTTATTTTCTATATAAACTTCAATAATACCGAAGAAGTTGTCAAATTCCAAATTTTTTCAAAGTGTGAAAAAAAATTCACTTTAAGTTGCAAAAAAAGTAGTTTAAATAATACTTTTGTCCAACTGAAGCTAGATCACATTGACTTTTTTCTATCTGACGTCTATTCTTTTTGCTATCACCGGCACCGTTTTCTAAAAATCGTAAAAATGAAAACTCGAGAAAACGCGCTTTAAAATTTTCGGTCCAAAAACATATAAATTTTTGGGTACTTACAGTAATTAGAGGTTAATCGCTCAGCATCGACGGCGTCAGCAAAATTTTTGCACTGCTGCCTGAGGATGATATTGAGGAGCTGCATGGTGGAAAGTACATCAGAGTAGCCCTCGTTAAAAATGCCTGCAGCCATATATGCTGCAATTTCGACGATTTTATAGCCGGAATTCAAATGTTTCGGACTTATGCGCCACACAATCGAATTGAACGATTCGTTGAAATTTTGAGTGTGGCCACCGAAGCACCGCCTCATTAAATCCTCCACGGTTTCATCGATTAATCTCGCCGGATGTTTGTAAGATGCAAGATTATTCGCTGCTTGAGCCTTGCGATGAAACACTTGTAAAACGATTGCCGTGAAATTTCTGCTTTCGTGGTTCCGCAGCACGCTGTCTTTTAGATCGATCACCTTTCGGGTAGCTTGACATTTCGATGTATACTCGGCAAAATCAAAAGTGGAACTAAAAGCTGACGCTACAAACAGCAGTTTAGAAGCCGATGCCGAGAGCTATAGTATACCGTTATATTGTATACCATTCTCCCTACTACTACTCAACACAGACCTTTTAGAAACTCCAAATAATGTTTCAAAGGACGGTTGGACCTTTTCAGGTATATACGAGTATAGTCGAATAATAGAATACATCGAGGGGCGGAGCGCGCGCGCTCGGGTCTGCCCGAGCGTTCGCACCTGCTGTATGCTCGGACACTAAAACTGCTCTAGCTTTGGAAATATGTCGAATTGGCCTCTGAAATTTTGAAGACATATTTTTGGATAGTTTTGGAATAGATTTAAGACAAAAAAATCGATTTTTGGAACCGTTAAAGAAGACTCCCTCCTTAAAACATGCTTTGAACCTTCTAGAATATAGTATAAAAGCTCCAATCCCGAAAAAAAAATTTTTATTTGAAATCGATCGCTTACCTGCGAGAGGTATGTACCTGATGAGAAGGACAGCCTTATGGCTTGCCTATTGTTCGCAAACTTCCCTAATGCTCCTATAGATGTCGGTCTTAAGCTATTATGAGTCAGTTAGGCCAGTTTCAAAACAAAGTACGTTAGTGTAGCGTCTGTACATCGTAAGAAAACAACGCTCTCATTTTCGCTTTCGAAACTATATATTTGTGAAAGTTTTAATTATTTATTATTACTTTGAGCAAAATGGAAAAAGAAAAGTGTACGCAGGAAGAAAAGGCACGAAACAAAACTATCCAACACGGCATCGGAACCGTAAATCAGCGAATCATCCGATGAATCGATACGAAGCTGAAGGTGATTCCAGTGGCGTCAGTGTATCGGCAAAAAAGCTGATGACATCCTAGGACCATTTCAATGTAAATTATACATTTGGATACCGAATCATTAGCTTTTTGGTAGTATTTTCTGCAATTTCTGATCAAGTGAAGTGTAAAACGTGCGGTTTTAATATTACTTTTTCATGAAAGAAGTTCTCGAGGCTTGGGCTTCAAAATTGTGATTGTTTGCCGAAAGTGTCCAGACATTGTTATACCTAACATTAAATATATATAAACATTTATCATGTTTATAAAAAATGCATATGAAATTAATCGTCGGATGGTGTTAGCAATGCGACTGATACGAGTAGGACTGAATGGAATGATGAAATTTTGTGCGTTTATGGAATTACCACGTCCTGTTTACCAATCTTTCTACGTTTAAATAGTGAATCTCATTTCAATCTCATGAAAGAGCGAAGAAAATGGCCAATCTCAAGGGACTACCGTTTCAGGAGATGGTTCTTGAAGGAAACGAGTGTATTCGTCGCTTTTTGGAGTTGTATCTTTGATTGGATGGTTACTGGAAAATCGTCGATGTGACTGTAAAATCTAAATATTGCAAGTCTTGCGAGCACTGGAAAAATAAAACAGAAACATCTGAATACGAAAAATGGTATGCATCACACGCCGATTTATGTCAAGCAAATCATGAAGGTTCATTTAGTAAAATGGAGGTCGATACTGTGATTGAAATGTTTTCTCATTCCGACAGTTTCCACGGCCTAACGTATGTGAATTATATTGGTGATGGTGACAGCAAGACTTTCAAACGCATACTGGATTCTAAACCGTACACTAATTTTGAAGTACAAAAAAAAAGATTGCATCGATCAGGTACAGAAAAGAATGGGAACGCGTCTTCGAAATCTAAAAACAAGACGAACGGCCTTGGAGAAAAAGGAAAAGTAACAAATAAGTTGATTGATAAATTAACAATTTATTATGGTTTGGCAATACGGAAGAATCCAAATTGCATAAAGAAAATGAGGAATGAAATCTGGGCAACTCTGTATCATAAAATATCGACAGACGACAATCCTCAGCACGATAATTGTTCAGATTCCTGGTGTGCTTGGAAAATCACACAAGCTAAAGGTTCGTTGAACCGCCACTTCCTGAAGAAGTTTGCAAAACCATTCAGACTGTTTATACAGAGTTGAATTGAGATGAGTTGCTCACCGTTGCTTAGGAGGATATACTCAGAACACTAAAGAAAGTTTCATTGCCACCGTTTGGAACTTGGCTTCGAAATCGTACTTGAGTGGCAAGAAAGTTCTGGATATTGCCACTGATATTGCAGTGTGCAATGTTAATGATGGCCTGAAATGTGTCCATCGAATTATGAAAGCTCTGGAGATGGGTATAGGTCTGCAGGCTTACAATTTTTGTTGTGAAGCCGACGGTAAGCGCATCAGACACGCTGGGCTCTCTCTGTCCAATGCAGCGAAAGAGGCGCGATCGAACATAAAAGCGATAAGAAAAGAAGACGACGAGAATTTGCATTTGGAAGAGCAGCTTTATGGTCCTGGCATTGCAGCCTAATAGTAAAAATTTTTCTGTAAATAATTTTCTCATTTTTTACGTCGGAAACTGATTTTGAAACTTGATTTTGAAGTTGATTTTTCTCGAAACGAGTTTTTCATAACTTGAAGTTTTCATCCAATCCATTTGAAATTTTAACCATATCTTAATTATTCTATTGCAAAGTGAATCACGTAGAGGATTTTTAATAAATTGATTTAAACAATTTTTATAAACAAAAACGTGCCTTTCTTTCATGAAAATTTTTAATTTATTTTCAATTCACTGCCAAAAAATCCCCTACGTGATTCACGAGCTATTAACATCAAGAATAAGTGGATCTTTTTTGTTCCAGGTTAAAATGTGCGATTGGTACACTGCGTGCCGCGGAGCGCTTCCGATGCAAGAGACCTCAAGAGATCGGGTATAAATCAGCCATTTTGTAATTTTTTTTTACTCTATTTTTTTTAAATATACTATAATATTAGACTAATAATATATCCAAATATCATTTCTTTATAACCTTTCTTTCCATTAAAAAATATACCCGAAAAAACGCTTTATTTCGCTGTTACAGTGGTGTTAGCCTTTAAAGTGATCAATTTTTTTATGATCAGTATTGAATTAAAATCTAGTGATTAAACTTTTTTTTCAGTTAACAGTAAATAAACAATTTTTCTGTCAGAAATTATTTATGTTAAAATATAAAATTATGTTATGAAAGTAAAGTGTTAATTTTGATAAAATCACTGAGTGTTTAAATAGATAAAATTTTATTTCGTATATAATGACAACAATATCAACACTTTGTTTCGTGACAAATGTAAATGTAATGATTGTCGTTAAAATAAATTTTTTTTTAACATTATTATTTTCTTTTGGATTTTGATTTTATCACATTCTTCTTTTGCTTATTGAGAGAGAGCTGTAGATGTCGAGCTGGTACACCTTCGGCTAGCAGCGTCTGGAGGAGAAGTATGTGACGGGTAATGGCACCTCGTCACATACTCTCTCTCTTTCTTTCTCTCTCTCTCTCTCTCTCTCTCTCTCTCTCTCTCTCTCATATATAAAACATGTATTAATTATCTCAGCTGTTACAGGCATCATCAGCGGTGACAAGGGAACGAGAGGAGGCCGAAGAAAGGTAAGAGAGAACGTGAGAGAGTATAGGTAGGCCGAAGGAGGCGCAGCGGGAGCCGCAACAATTCAAGAGAGACGCTTCAGCTACCGTGCAGTGTTGACGCCTGTTGTGCGAAGGCGAAAACAGCCCGGCGCCGATACTTAGGTAGGGAAAACGTGCGAGCCTGTACAACGGCTACGGCGAGAGCGGCTGAGACGGCACGAACTGCAGATACTGCGGGTGACTTGTGCGAGCTTCGCAGAGGCGAGCCGACGAACAAGCAGCTTCCTCATAACCGAGCACGACCCGACGCCGAGGATTGCATGTAAGTGCGAGTTCGACTCTCGACTATCCTATCTTTCTCTCTCTCGTTCACTCGTGATCTTCTCGCCCGGTTCGTGCCTGCGAGAGGCACGCACGCGGTGTGCATGTACACCCCTTTCCTATTTGGTTGAATATATATATATATATATATATATATATATATATATATATATATATATATATATATATATATATAAATATATATATATATATATATATATATATATATATAAATATATATATATATCTATATATATATATATGTTATATTGAACACGTTGAGTCGTCCTTGACTTCACCACTTTCCCCACGTTTTCCTCATGTTCTAACTTATATTAATATACCGCCGGTCTTACTGGTTAATACCCCTTTATAATCGTCAGTAAGTAAAAAGGTTCAAATAAATTAGATTATTGTTACTTAAAAATTTTAAATTCAAGTTGGCCCCTGAAATATGTGCATTTAAATAGAATTGAGGGGCCAACTAAATAAAAAATAATAAATAAATAATCGGTTGGCATATAAAACCCAAGATATACTATTGTGCCTTAATTGTTCTATATATAGTAGTCGATTTACTCTTCAAAATGCGTCGTCGAACGTGTCAATCTAAAATATACTACCATGAAAATTCCCCGAAAATAGCAGATTTTTTGTGACAAATGAACAAACTTCAATTTTATTTTGGAGGAAAACATTTTCTTGGCTTGCCTGATGCGGTGAAGTTGTTAATAAACTTCTAGTAAACGTAAATGAAATGGTAGCTGGATCAATTAACATAATTATTTTTAGTTCATGTACAAACAAAAGTGTTTAAAATCAAATCTTATAACCTGTTTGCGGTGGTAGAGACCTCTTAATATTAACTTCAGGCAACCGGCGGACAAAATATCTCATTTTTAAGCAAATTACAACATTTTGAAGGGGTTCCAAGGATAAAATTTAGGATTCGGAAAATTTTGGGCCAGCCTAATGTGTACTATGAACTTTAAGGAATCCTGACTGATGCTCATCAAGGAGTAACTTTCGCCTTATGAATTCAGTAATTTGCTTGAATACAACTAGTTCTAACTCTTTGGCAATAGCAGCAAGAGGTGGTTTATTTTTTGGGATAGGCCGAACAATTGCACGCTTCCAGCTGTCAGGAAACTTCTCAGATTGCAATGTGTGTTCGAAGACATTGAGGACGCAGGCCTGGGTTAAACCCAAAAAAGCTTTTTTTTACGAATCCAGAAAACTTTTTATGTTTAAAAGCAATCATTCTGAAAAATTTTATGCTGTCAAAACACAATAATATTTCAAACTTAACCGTTGTAAAACCTCAAAACCTTGACCCAATACGTCACAATAAATCACTGTTTTCAATATTATATTTATTAAAGGAACTTTTGATCCTCACAGGATTCGGGGTGACACGAGGAACAAAAAATTTGTTTTTTGGCGGTTACTCGACTGCTTTTGCCATGTATTACAAAAAGAGCGGAGCACTTTATCGTTAAAAAATTCTTTATTATTCTTTTTCGAAGCTCCAATAGATTATTTTAACATTTTTTTTAATATTTTTAAAAACATTTATTGGATCTCGGAAAAAGAAATAATAAAAAATAATTTAACGAAAAAGTGCTCTTCTCTTTTTCTAATGCATGTCAACAGGAGTCGAATAATCGTCGAAAAAAAAATTTCATTCACCAGGTCACCTCGAATCGTGTGAGGATCAAAGTTCCTTTAAGGGGGGGGGGGGGGGGGTAAGGTTAATTTGTACAAAACAAGGCACATTTTTGTGATTTTCTTTTCATGACTCAGTTAAAATTTATTTATTAAAACCAATGTTACATTATTGTAATCCACTTAAATAATATTGTGGAATATTTTCATGAAAAAATATGGAAAAATACGGCAATGGCATCAATTATTCGGAAGCATCTCAGAAAAAAAGTTGAATTACCCTTCATAACTCGGTGCTGGATCATCTGAAATCAAAAAACCGAAGTTCGTTCGTCAGATAATTGCTTTTCCCAGGTAACGCTGGGAGGGATTTTCGAAATTTCTATTTTTCACTTTGCGGGAACACTTTACATGAAAAACCGCGATTTTTGACAAAAAAAAACGGCTAATTTGTTATTGTAAAATGAAAAATATAAACGAATTTGGAAAAACAGCTCCAGCGTTACCTCATAAATTATGTAAAGAAATTGTGTTTAAAATTTCGAAAGGATCGGTGCAATAGTTTTGAAGTTATAATTGGCACCGACTTTGAAAACTTGAGTTTTGGGAAAAACGCTTTAAAGATTTGAACACTAAATAATTTGGAATAAAACGTTCATAAGCGAGATTTATCGGCTTACCTCACACTGAATCATCGATGCCAGGTCCATAGAGGATGTTGCTGTCATCTATGATGTCTAAAGCATCTTTTTGCTCCTGTCTACGACGAATCCTGCCATCTCTAGTTTGATTTTCAGCTTCCTGCTCTGCTCGGTTTATACGAATGTGATCAGCTGATCGCGCCCATTTTACGTTTTTCTTCTCTTTTACGTTTTTGCGGCGGTACAATCTTTCTAGATCGATATAACCTCGAACCACTTGATTTTCTATCACACCTTTTAACTTTTTTTGGCATTGTAGCAATAATTTTCACAAAACTTCACGAAAATGATGCGAAAAATTGGAGCGCACGTGTACGTCTGTTCGATAGAAAGTTTATTGCTAAACTAAATTATATTCTCTACACTGACTAAATATACGGTACAGGTATGAGCATGTTTATACTTGTCTTCAAATTTCTATAAAAGAAAGAAAGAGGAACGGTTCGGTATAATATAGGGAGCGTAGCAGCTGCCAGGTAACAATAGCGCGCTCGAACCGAGCAGGTATGAAAATCCAACAGGTAGGAAAATATGCATAACACCTGCAATTTTGCTCCGATCGACTTGAAATTTTTACACAATATTCTTGAGATACAAAGCATTCAGTTTAAAAAAAAATACGAAAAAAAAATTTTAATACCTTACCCCCCCCCCCCCCTCCCCTTAATAAATATGGTATTGAAAATAGTGATTTATTGTGACGTCTAGGATCAAGATTTTGAGGTTTTACAACCGGTAAATTTCAAGATATTTATATTTTGATAGCATACAATTTTTCAGAATGATTGCTTTTAACCATAAAAAGTTATTTGGACTCATGCAGTCCATCAGAAATCACAAGAGGATTTGGTCTGGGCCGACAGCGTTGGACAGCGATGAATTAAGAGTTTCAAAAACATCATTAACTTCAATATGCTCAAAGGTGCATTTTGAGTGTTAATATCGATAGGTAATGAAGTCGGCTCCCGATTTTTTCTGGACAGCCCGAGTTCCTGAATAATCTTCCACATTTCTTTGGAGCTGAAGCAGTGTTCGAGACGAGAGAGAGAGAGAGAGAGAGAGAGAGAGACAGAGAGAGAGAGAGAGAGAGAAAGGAGAGAGAGAGAGGGAGAGAGAGAGAGTGAGAGCACTATAGATTTTGTGTGCGTCGAGTGTCTTAAGATTTTCGACGAGAATTTTGTGAATTTTATATGCTTGTGTAGTGTGGGAGAATTAATATATTCTCACAAACTCCACAGATCGTGAAGGAAAGTTGTGCGTAGGGAATAGATTCAAAGAAATAGAGAGAGTATATTGCGAGCGTGCTTGCGCAAATAGTGTATGGAGATCAACATGTGCGCCGTCTGAGAGAAAGAGAGTATTGAGCGGCGGGTCTGGTGATGTTGGCGTCATGGGAGCGTTTGAACGCGATCGAAGCGAAGTCTAGTTACTTACACGAACTTTGTTGTGAAAGCGAAAGTGTATAGGGAGCAAGAAAGGAAACTATTGAGAAGTAAGCAGAAGGGCGTACTATATAGCTACGGCGCTCGGATATACACGGAAAAAGGTTTTCAATACAAAAAATGGTGCCAAGTCATGGCACATTTAACCCTCTGGCGCAGTATCCCGAGATATCTCGTCCAACCGAGGTCTTTACTGTAGCCAGGAGGAAGAGATATCTCGTCCTGACATTTTTAGCTATAACTTTTTACTAATACACTCTTAGTGTACCTACGACCACGCAAATTAAAGCTGACTACTTGCTCTTTATGATAAGCTTGGTTCGACTTTCGATTTTTACGTGACCCCGAAAACATAAAGAGAGATGTTATCCAATTTCCGAACATATAAAAAAGAAATATGCATTGGGAACGGAAAAGATTGGTAAACCGCTTACGCAGGGGGGTTAAATACAGTGATTGATCACTGTTAATAAATGTGCCAGCATTTATTAACTTTATTGGTGCAAGGCACTGATATTTGCAGTGCACGCAGTAGCATTTTCTTTCACACTGACGTGCGCCTTGTTGTACAAGCAGTGGCACGGTGTTTTACAATGCCACGGATTGACAAGCGCGCGGCAGCTGGCTGTGCGCGAGGTGGTGCATGCCAAAGATGCACATTCGTCTATAACCATCTGCTGCGTGATTTCGTCAGCGGCTCATGTAGCAGTATAACCTAATCTTTTTGTGTCTATTGTAAATATTATATAGGGGATTAGTGTATTTAAGTTAAACTGTTAAATGAAATTGTAGTACCTACTGATAGCCGTTGGAAAAAATGAGATGGAATATTTTGAGATCTAAAAACATATTTAACATTATTTCCTTACGGATAATACTCTGAAACGCAAAAACTGAGGTTAGGTTTTGTGTTCCGAACTATTCTCGGAAAGGAAATAATGTTACGTACTCCTTTAGGTCTCAAAATATTTCGTATTTTAAGAAGAATTTGGGACGACTCTTAGTTTTTCAATTAACAAAACTACCATTTTAGTAATTAGCAAAAATGTGATTAGACAAGGACAGTTTATACGGTTTCCTCTTAAATCGACTGTTTAGAGAACCTAACTAACAAGACTAAAACATTTTAATTTTTAGAAAAAAATACGAAATATAAGTAATTAATAAATTATTGATGAATAGTTTCCCAATCAAAACAGATGAAAACTGACCAACTTCAAAATACATCTTGCATATATGAATTTAATTTACATACTTAAAACTTAATTTGAGGACTTCTAAGACATAATACCAAAATTCCTTCAGTGTAATTCCACGTTTTCCGTTGCCTCACATGCGTAAGTCTGGGAGGAATTGCGAAACAGCATGTAGGGAGTCAGGTGTCGGTAAGGTAGAAATAAAGATGGCCAATCCAATGCTGCACTGGGAGGCTGACCCGATACCCCCTTGGGGGCAGAGACTGTCGGCTTAACCGGCAAGGTGTTGCCTGAAGAAGGATCTTCACCGGAGACACTTCCCAGTGAAGGATATATAGGTAAAAGATACAGGAAGGGATACAGGAAAAAGGATATAGGATCGGACACTACTTCCACACAGAGGTGGTGGAAGGTCCCCGCCTACTTGGCCTACTAAGCTACTGTTCGCGGTAATGAGAGAAAAAAAGCACTATTTTGTAACCTTATACATATAACCTTGTAATAATATAAATTTGAATAATTGAAGGCATCGATTCTAAAACGTCCTTAGCGCTCGGCTCGGGTTGCCGCTATATACAAATTGACGTCATGGTGACCAATTTTTAAATTTGCGGAAATGAATTTTTAAAAATAGTATCGTGCAGAGGATCAAAAATGGCAACTTTTTATATATATATACTTTGTTTGTACAATGTTTAGTATTTGAAAAAAAAAATAAAAACGTCAAAGTTTTAAATCTTATTTGCACCACGTTTTTTAAACTTAACTCGCTGCAGCTCCGACAAATATGAACGGATCTTGCTCATTTTTTGAATAATCTCGTAAAATAGTCTAGCGGTGCTGATAAACTCATAGATAGTTAAATATTAAATATTTTTCTTTCAACAATTTAATTGCAAACCAGTGAGTTACCTTTTATATGGTTAAGTATATTCAACGAAAAAAAGTATCGAGGGAAGTTTAAGACTCAGTGAACTTTCAATGAGACATTTGATTGTTAACATTTGAAGAAGTTTCTCAGAAAATTACAGATCAATTGGATGAAAAGTGGCAAAGATAGAGCGATTTTGCCAAACTTGCACGCTCCGCGCGAACATTAGCGGGTCTGCGCGATACATGACGCTCGCAGCGTATGTCAGTCATATAATGCCGTTTACTTGAAGATTTGCTGTCCTTTTTTTTTAAAAATACATACTTAATCAAATCATACTATTTAATACTGTCGATTTATACTGTAGAAGTTAAGAAAAATAAGTATCTGATGAAACAATAAGAAATTAAATAAACAAAGCAAAGGCAAAATCAAACGGCAGTTATTCATAAAGTTGTTGAATTTTTAAATCTTTGTACGAAAGTTTTAGAAATTATTGTTAATTCTAAATGTTATATACACTAGATAATAAATGGTTATAATAAAGCGTTCAAATGAAATTCACACACATTAAAAAGAATATTGCAGCGTAAATGAATTGAATAGTAAATTACAATCTTTAAAAATATAAATTTCTGGGAAACATATAAATTTCACAGATTTTTGACATTGTTCAGTAAATTAGAAACTTCAAATAACTAATACTTATATTTATTTATATTTCTACATTAAGATTTATTTACAATTTAGTCGCAATACATACAACGCGTTTCAAAAACATATTACTTTTTTTTTCCTTTTATTGTTTTTGTTTTCTTTTCTTTTTTATTAATTTTTAATTCTAATTTTTGCTTTTGTTCATCGCTTACTTTTCTTCTTTTTGTTGAGACAACTTCCGTTTTTCGAACTTTTTTGTTACCATGTTCTTCTTTCACATTCTTTGTTTTACTGACAACAGTTTTAATAGAAGTTGTTTTTAAAAATTTTTACCAAAATGTTGCCCATTAGTAGTACAAAATTGCAATAAATGTTTAAAATCGTTTTCTTTTTCTTTCGTTATTCCTACCTTTTTAGCTAATGATACTTTTGACAAATCTACTTCACTGCTGTTTCTTAGTTTAATTGTAATTGGATTGCCATCATAATCGTAATACAAATCAATTTGTCCGTTAGGAAAATATACAATTCTAACAACTTTGCTTCTTTTAATTACATTTTTCTGCAAGTCTTCGTCTTTCGCAAACAGTTTTTCATAATCTTTTACTTCGCACTGTGAAATACGAGGGTAGTTCAATAAGTCTTTAGAATGACCAACAGATGGCGCGCGAATCGCTCCAAATCATCTGTTTTCAGTCAGCACCACTCCCGACTAGATATATGGCGCAGTCACAGTCCACATCTTCTGAGTTTACGTGTTTTTATAACCAATTGAAAAAAAAATTGCTTGTTAAGAAAAATGGAAAAAAACGAGTTCAGAGCGATAATTAAACATTTTCATTTAAAGGGTTTAACTCCATATGAGATAAAAAATGAATTGGACTCAGTTCATGGCACATCTGCCCCTGCCTTAGCAACGGTTTATAACTGGGTAAATGAATTTAAGCGTGGTCGTACATCAATAAGTGACGAACCACGTTCAGGAAGGCCCGTAGAAGCAACTACTCCCGAAATCATCAATAAAATCCACGATATGGTGTTGAAGGATAGAAGATTAAAAGTGCGTGAGTTAGCTGAGGCCACAAGGATATCTATAGGTGCAGTTGTTTCAATTCTACATGAAAAATTTGGCATGAAAAAGCTATCGGCAAGATGGGTGCCGCGTTTGCTCTCAGCTGAGAATAAACGCAATAGAGTGGTCGCCTCTGAGGCTCTTTTGGCGCGCATAAATCGGAATCCTGAGGAATTTTTTCGTCGATTTGTGACTGTGGATGAAACATGGATACACCACTACACTCCTGAGACAAAGGAACAATCCAAACAGTGGATTTCCACAGGCGAACCAGCTCCAAAGAAGGCAAAGACCGTAAAGTCAGCTGGTAAGGTTATGGCTACAGTTTTTTGGGATGCACGTGGAATTATACTTATTGACTACTTGGAAAAGGGTAAAATAATTACTGGTGAGTATTATGCATCATTATTAGAGCAGCTGAAAGAAGAAATTAAAAAAAAACGACCACATTTGAAGAGAAAAAAAATTCTCTTTCATCACGACAACGCCCGAATTCACACATGCTTCGTTTCAATGGCTAAAATTGAAGAACTAAAATTCGAATTGGTCGAACACCCACCGTATTCACCAGATTTAGCCCCCAGTGACTTTTTCTTATTTCCAAACTTGAAAAAATGGCTCGGTGGACAGAGATTTACGGACAACGAAGACGTCATTGCCTCTGCAAGTGCTTATTTTGAGGAACTTCCGAAAACGCACTTTTCTGAAGGATTAAAAAAACTTAAAAAGCGATTGACCAAGTGTATAGAGCTCCAAGGAGATTATGTTGAAAAATAAAAAAAAATTTACCCAAAAAAAATTGTTTTTATACTTTATTCCAAAGACTTATTGAACTACCCTCGTAGCAACCATTTCGAATGGAGGATTTCTAATTCTTTTACGTCCTATATTGATCGACATTATGCTTATAATTTATTTAGCAAGTAAAACGTTTTTTAAAAAGACTAAAGAAATTGACAAATTTGTGAATAAATGCAGCTTGTAAACGAACAAGAAAATCAGTGTGATTTCAATGCGAAACGAGTTCGACTTTGTTTTGTTTATTTCAGGATAACTTTTATCATGTTTCTTAAATTATTTCTTATTCTATGACTGACATACACTGAGCGTCATGTATCGCGCAGACCCGCCAATGTTCGCGCGCATCGTGCAAGTTTGGCAAAATCGCTCTATCTTTGCCACTTTTCATCCAATTCATCTGAAATTTTCTGAGAAACTTCTTCAAATGTTAACAAACAAATGTCTCGTTGAAAGTTAGTTGAGTCTTAAACTTCCCTCGATACTTTTTTTCGTTGAACATACTTAACCATATAAAAGGTAGCTCACTGGTTTGCAATTAAATTGTTGAATGAAAAATATTTAATATTTAACTATCTATAAGTTTATTAGCAGCGCTAGACTATTTTACGAGTCTATGCAAAAAATAAGCAAGATCCGTTCATATTTGTCGGAGCTGCAGCGAGCTAAGTTTAAAAAACGTGGTGCAAATAAGATTTAAAATTTTGCCGTTTTTATTTTTTTTTTCAAATACTAAACATTGTACAAACAAAGTATATATATAAAAAGTTGCCATTTTTGATCCTCTGCACGATACTATTTTTGAAATTCATTTCCGTAAAATTGCAAATTTTGGTCACCATGACGTCAATATTGATATAACGGCAGTCGGGCCGAGCGCTAATGACGTTTTAGAATCGATGACTTCAATTTAGAGAAATTTATAGCTAATTTCTCAAAAAATCATCAGTTTTAAACGTTAAATAAATCACATTTTTTAATGTGAAATTTAATTGTAGCAGATTTCATGATATTCTCTTTCGCGGACACTCGCGTCAAAACTCATCTTTGCAGGAGTCGTGTACACACACTAGACCTTTTACCTTAGACCCAGCATTTAAGTCTACTGAAGGTTGCATCGCGAGAGGCGCGGGCGACTTTCTTACTTTCTTCCAGCAGGAAAAGTCTGGTCCATGCAATAAAACCGTTTTCACCGCGCGAACACGCTCTCTTCCTCCAGCAGCACACACACTTACACACACACGCACAAACACACAGTTAAATTCAACGATTTTGTAAACAGTTTTGAGACAGCTTAAATAATTTTTAAAAACGTTCAAGACGTTTCTGAGTATTCGGTGTATATATTTCAAGAAACTATATAGTATTTTGCTCGCATTGGCCATGCACTGGCCCACTACGAGTAAAAATTCTTATTAAACCATCTTGGAGTGACACTCTATCAAATGTAATAAGAAATTTTTAAATCGCTCAAGCCGTTCCTAAGTAATCGGCGTACATACATAATAAAAGATACGCATCGAATATAAAACCTCTTTCTTTTTGAAGTTGGTTGAAAAATGCGCATGCGCAATTGAATTTCCCAAGATATGCATTTACTATTTTTGAAATGCAACATATTTTGGTCTCAAAGTTACCCAAAAGAAAAAACCAAACATTAAAAATTTAAAAAATTCTAGTAGGTATCACTTAAAATCGGCTAAAAAATTTTTTGATGGTCTATTTTGATATGTATTTTTATATGAAAAAAATTTGACGAGAAAAGCGGTTATATAAGTGTGCAGCATTTCTTCAAATTTCGCTGGCCCGATTTGTTTCATTTGGTTCATTCCATTTCATTTGGTATATAAAACGCTCGTGAATTTTTCCAGATTTTTTTAAACGTTTAGGTTTAAAATTGTTGACGGCTAAATATGAGCATGTGGTTTCTTTCAGTATTTTCGAGCAAATTTCAACCTCTATTTATTCAACAAAATTAAAACTTTTAAGAAAAGAGCAAAACAGCTCGTTTTTATGCTAATCTTCTGAATTATTCAACAAAAATAGTTTCAACGCCTTATAAGGCTCTTTTAAATGAATTATGCTTATTCAAAACCTTAACTAAAAAAGTGGTTTTGATCACTCGAACAGTCAAACCAAAAATCATGAAGACAGCTTTGTTCAGTACATAAGTGACTGCCATAGTCGCAAAATAGCAGAAGTGCAATATTCATACACAAAATATTCAAAAAACATGAAATTAATTTAAAAAATATTAAACTGTAAATTTTGGCAATACGATCACATACGCAAACAGAAAAATAATACATGCCAGCTAATTTTCAGTTTAAAACCACATATTTCATTTTTGATTTGAACTAAAATAGGTTAAAATAATTGCAGTGTATAAATAGGTATAAAATGACCCTATCAAAATCTAGGGAATTACCTTAATTGTTGATTGAAATCATCTTCAACATCATCATCGTCCCAATTATCTTCCCACACACTGATATCTTCATTATCTTCGTCTTTAGCTGTCCAATCTAAAAAGGAATTTTTATACTTATGAAAAGAACTAGATGTAATTATTGCTGATGATAATTAATAAATAGATGTGTGACAGTATTACAGATAAATATCTGAAAATCTTCCGAAACAAAATAAGAAAATTTTACACAGTATACGGCTTACTTATTCAGTTATTCTTTCTTAAAGAGGTTTAATTATGAATACAATTATCAAAATCAAAATTCTGAACACAAAATATTTTTTTTTTCAAAATTTTTGAACACCTTTAATTTCTCGAGTAGAGTTGATTGATATAATCAATAATAATCATGTTTACGGACACAATTCTATGCTGAAAATACTATGGCAATTAGGATAAAAGCATCTTTTTTCAAGTCACGCATGTATGTGTGTGTGTGTAGGTGTATGCGTGTGTGTGTATGTGAGTATGTGTGCGCGCGTGTGTGTGTGTGCGTTCGTGCGTGCGTACGTGAGTCGTAGTTTAGGGGTCGCTTTGGAACGATACAACAAAACCGACCCAATGCTTACGATAGTATTGTGTTTTGATAGTTTAAAATTTGTTTAAGCCAGGCCTGCTTCCTTGAAGAACAACAAAGCTCCAGGACCGGACGGAATACCATCTGAGATCCTTAAATTCAAATTCAGGATCCATCCGAGTCTCTTGCTAAAAATGTACAATAGCTGTCTCAGAGCTGGAAGTTTTCCAAAAAGGTTTCAGAGGCTCGTGCTTATCAACAAGGGAAAAGGCGACCATAATACAGCATCGGAAAATCGATCTCTGTGTATGCTAGATACAGCTGGAAAATTATTCGAAAAGCTAAATAGTCCGCGACTTCCGGAGGCAGTACAAGCAGGCGGTGGCCTCTGGTCTATATAATTTGGATTTAGGAAGAACAAATCGACCATAGATACTGTTCGGGAAGTGGTGAAAACCTACAATAAAGAACAAACGAAGAACCAACATTCAAAAGTAGTAGTTCTTGTAACCACGTTAGATGTTAATAATGCTTTCAATTTGGCAAAGTGGAAAAACATGCTTGAGCCACTAATCAAGAAGTACAAGATACCAAATTACCTCTTGCGCATGGTGCAAAAATATCTGAAGGATTTATGGCTACTATATGACACTTCGGATGACCTTGAAGCAGAGAGGTCACAGCGAGAGCAGACCAGGGGTCAATCCTTGGCTCCGACTTCTGGAACATATCTTACGACGGGATACTAGATCTAGACTTACCCACGGGATGCTCTATTATCGGATAAGCCGATGATATTGCACTTGTTATCGAAGCAAGAACCAAAAAGGAAATACAAGCGAAATTAGCAGTAGTTATGACCGTGGTCAAGAAATGGCTAGGAGACCATGGGCTAGACCTAACCACCAAGAAAACGCAAATGGTTTTCCTGACGAACAGAGGCCATAAAGTATCTCGGAATCACTCTAGATACGAAGATGACTTATGAGTAAGATCTAAAGAAAGCGGCTGAAAGAGCTTCATCAGTAACTACGGCACTGAGCAGGCTTATGACTAATATCGGAGGGCTTAAAGCCAACAAACGCCGATTACTAATGGATGTGACTAACTCCATACTACTCGACGGAGCTGAGATATGCGGTGACACTTTAGAGCACGAGATATACATGCAAGACGTACAGCGTGCCGGAGCACTACGCATCACGAATTCGTACTGCACGGTATCCAAAGCAGCGTCCATGATTATGGCAGGGGTGATTCCTCTACACCTGCTTGCACCAAAGAATAGAAAGGAGTGTACGACAGAGAAGAAGAAAGAATGAGGACTCTACGAGCATGACAACAAGTATGGGAGTCAGAAAAGAAAGCAGATTGGACGAGACGTCTCGTCAAGGTCCTGTACCAGTGGATGACCCGAGAACAGGGAGAAGTAAACTTCTTCTTGAGCAGTTCCTCACAGGAAACGTCTATTTTCGGCACTACCTCACACGTATGCATAAGACCGTGGACGGACAATGCTTGTGGTGCGGACATGAGAAAGACGATGTAGAACACACGTTCATCATCTGTGAAAAGTACTCAGAAGAGCGCCAAGTACAACAAAAATTGGGACAAGTATCCCAAGACAACATTGTCGAGAAAATGCTTATCAGTAGTGAAAATTGGACACCGTAGCTACCTTTGCCGAATCAGTATCACGAACCAAGAAACGCGAGAAACTCGTTGACCACATATGCGTAGTATTAGCTAGCGAAGAAATGACAGATTACGGGAACCGTAAGTTTTTCTAGAGCGCCACCATATCATATGGGTGTAGGGGCCTAATAAGCGCGAGCTTTTCGTTGACAATTTATACTCAAAGTATGAATGAACGAATGAATGAAAATATGAGAGAAATGGTTTATTTGGGATGCGGCAACAACCTAAACGGGTTGGGTACTATGGACTATAAAAGAGCGGGTACATCGTTCCTAGTATGTACAAAAAGTATGCGGGAACGAATGAATGAGCAAGATAAAGATCGTAATGTAACGCCCACTAGTGTCGAAGACTGCCAGCCCGAAGTAACGTTAAACGTATCCGGGCTGGCACTCTTTTCCTGAGGGGAACGGGTAAAGGAGGCGAGGTTTTAGTGAGTATGCCTGGTGAAGGGCCATCGGTGCTTGAGTACTGGTAACCTAACGCTAGGAGACTCCACACACAGGGAGTCTCGCACGACTCCTGTTATGGTGCAATTATACATTTCCCCCCTCTTCGGTAAAAAAATCAAAATAATGTATGATAAGCATCGACGTACATTTTATGTGTTTTAAAGTCAGGTTGTAACGGTTTCGATGGTACTTGTACGTACACAATAAATTAATTAATATTAAAATTTTGAAAATTAAATGGATTTAACTTTTATCGCTATTAAAAGCTCTATTTTCTACAAAACCCATTATAATTATATTCAGTACTTGACCCAATATAACATCGTCTAAATTTCTCAATGTATACTGTTATGCATTGTTATAGCTTTTACCTCTACATGTGCTAGTGGATATTTAGCTGTTGCTTTCGAAAGTGTTTATTCGTGAGCCAAGAATACACGAGGATTTATTTTTAGGCGGCGGACAAATAAAGTACAATCAAACCCCATGTACTGTGAATTCGCGTACGGTGAAACTCCTTGCCCTATTACTCTTTGGTAATCCTTCGTGAAATTCTACATCTTTACTAAATTCTTTATAAGTATCTTGACACTCGGAGTAATATACCAGTAAAAAAAAATAAATAAAAAAAAATTAAATTAAATTAAATAAAAATTTTTAACGTCCCCGAAATGAACTCCCGAGCCTCGAGCTTTCGAGCCCAAATGAGCTCCTGAGCCCAGAGCTCGAGAGCCTAAACGAGCTTCAGAGACCCGAGCTCCAGAGCTTCTCGAGCTCTGCGAGCCCGCTCGGCTCGTCAAAGTTCGGGTTCGGCTCGAACCGAGCCCGACAATTCGAGCTTCTGCATATCCTTATTAATCTGATCAAAAGTTATTTACAATTGAAAATGGTGACCGAATTTGCATGAATATTACAAGAAATTTAACTCTTTTATATTCGTTGATTTTCCATATATTTTCAGTGACCATCTTCAATTGTTAATAACTTTTGATCAAATTAATATTTTTATACGCAACAGAACATAAATTATAGCACTTTTTTCATACTATTTATTATCTTTTCGGTTATTTTTCCATAATAAACACTTGTAGAGTTATGGTCAGAAGAAGAGCTATCTTTTTTCATTAAAATAACGAATATTTCGAGTAAATTACCTCATATCTCGAAAACAAGGGCCCATTAGAATGAATTACGGGCACTAGGTTATATTTTTGTGGGCCAGAAAACATCTCCCAAAGTCTGACTGAATTTCGTTTCCCGGAGGGTGTACCCTATTCTCACAGTAAAAAGATTGAAAACCGTTTGAATCAGTGTATACGTATGGCCATATTTTGCCGTTTCTCGGAATGACAAAGGGTTTAACGAAAGCTTTCGACTCTATAACCTGTTTTCGGTTTACTTATGCATATAATATTATCATAAAATATTTAGAATTAGCTGCTTTTTTTATAAAATCGTTTTAATATATTGTATAATATTGATAAACATCATAAATTTTCCAAAATAAAATTTTTTAAGAAAGGATAAATTAGTTTAATTAAGATCATTTTGTTCTAAGAAATAAAAAAAAACCGTTGTCAATTCATTGTCACTTAGCTTCTTCAAAGTAAAGAAATTGTTCTAATATGAATTTCTTTTTTCTAATATATTATTTTAATTAGTCATATTTCTTTCTTATCAATATGTCAAGAAAGGTGGATGTAACGTAGAATAACGTACAGTCCAACCTCCTTGCATTGATACGCTTGGTGTAAGCGTATCAGGAGCGTATCTACTGTACAAAATACATTTCCCCCCGTGTCTTTTCTGTGATTAAATACAAAAATAGTATACCTAGCTACCTTTTTGGAAATTTCCAGAAGGAATAATGACCTTTTACTCGAGTTATCGTTTGCCATAGGAAATCGATTTATTTTAGAAAATGATTTTTAAGAAAAACGAAAAATCTTAAAAATTCTTCTTGATTTCAAATCTTTATAAAAAAAAATAAAAAATGAGCTTTGGTTAATCAAACATGACCGTGTAAAACGCAAAAAATCTACGCTCGAACACTTTTTGAAAAGAAAATATCATAAAAAATGAAAAATAGTATATTATGCACCTAGGGAATAAAGTGAGCCAGTAAATTCTTGCGTGTGGTTTGACGCCCGAGCGGAGCAAGGGCGTCATACACGCTGGCAATCGCTGGTTCACTTTATTCACGCGTGCAATATACAATTTTTTAACATATCTACCAGAAAGTTCGTACTCGTTCACTGCCGAAAAGGGAAAATAGTGCTACATATTAACTCCCTAACCTCACTCTAGTCCCCGCCGCGCCACGCGCTGTTTGTGCCCGAGCCGAAGGCGAGGGCCCATGCGCGTAGCGGCGGGGACTAGAGTGGGGGTAGGAATTTAATGTAGCGCTTTATTCCCGACTCGGCGGGGATAAAGTACGTACTTTATGGCTGGGTGTGTTAAAAACGATATAAAACAAAAACAAATTGATGAATCATGAAAATTTTTCTTGATTTCAAATCTTTATTAAGACAAAAAAATTAAGTGGTCATTGGAAAAAAATTACCGTGTAATTCCCGAGAAATAAGCAATAAAAAAATTTAAAAAAAATATAACCTCAAATATCTTGAAAAATAGAAGTCCTCATGATCTAGGCAAATAACTTAGCCGAGAGATAATCAAAAGCTACCTGTTGGAAAATTTTCAGAAGGAATAATGATGATTTACTCAAGTGATCGTTTGCCATAGGAAATTAATTTTTTTATAAATGATTTATTTCTCAAGCATAAAAAAATAAAGAACTCAAAAATTTTGTAGAATAATCTTCTCTATTGTCCTACTCACCTTAATTGTTTTCAAAAAACTTTTCATCATATATTTCAGAGAAATCATTGCTACACCTATTACATCGTACTATTAGTTTTTCACTGTATTTATATGTAAGGCTCATTCTTACAGAGAGGAGTCTACCTCTTCAAAGCAAGAAATATATAGGTCCTTTAATATTAAAAATGTAAAGATTAAAAGCTTTTCGGCCTCAAGACTGCCTGTAGGCCTCATCAGTATGATCAGACAGTCCTTCTCATAGACGCACGTATATTTAAAAAAATAAATAAAATTTTTTTAACAGTATATCAAAGAAAACAACCAAATTTAATTACTTTTTTCATACCTGTAACGTTTTGTAGAAACAATGTAACGCAAGCACCACATTTTTCTTCTGAAAAATTTATAATTACAATAGAATGATAAATTCAAACAAAAATCATATTAACCCTTAGCGGCCACACGGGGTAACTAGTTACCCCAGGGTCAGAAAAAGTGAAATTGGAGGTCTAAAACATTTAAAACATTTGACCAGTTTTTAGAACGCCATCTATAAATTGACCGATAAAAATCATTAGAAATATTGAAGAACACTTCAACAAACATGAAACAATCGGTTACAAGTGTTAAAACACCCATATGTCTTGTACAACTAGGTTTTTCAGCGTGGGGTAATGAGTTACCCCATGTGGCCTCTATGTGGCCTGGCTGAGGTGTGGCTGCTAAGGGTTAAAAACCAAATTATTGAATTTGACTTGAAAATAAAGACAAACTGTCAAATCGGTAGGTGATTTTTGTAAAATTTTAGACTTTCGAAGCCGAACGACCCGCTACACGCACTAACACTCTACGAATGGTCAGGGTGAATATCAGCAGTGAAATAGAAAGTCGAGAAAGACTTTGGCGTCCGCGCGCGGCAACAAAACAAAAATAAAAAGGCCATAAATCATCGTGCGGCCCTGATGACATAGATTATTGTATCCTGAAAAATCTCCCCATAAAATATAAATTAATTCTTGTAGATATATTTAACGAAATATACGCTACTCAAGATTTTCCTCTATCCTGGTCTCAATCATATGTGCATCTTATTAAAAAAACAAATGGAGCCTATCGTCCGATCTCACTAACTTGTTGCAGCTGCAAATTATTTGAGACTTTATTAAAGAATAGATTACAGTGGTGGTGCAAAGATAATAATCTACTCTCTCAGAGCCAAACTGGATTCCGTAAAGGTCAGTCGTGCGCAAATAACTTAAGCGACCTTACTATGTACATAGAAGAGGGCTTTCAAAATAAACAGGATACCCTTGCGGCATTTCTTGATGTTCAAGGAGCATTTGATAATGTAATTTGCGAAATTCTCCTTTCAATTTTAGCATCAATAGGCTGCTCCTTAAAACTTATAATGTTTATTAAATTTTTACTGTATAAAAGAAACGTTTTAACTAATTTGTCAGACGAAGAAAGACTTACCTTTAAAGGAGTGCCACAAGGAGGAGTACTCAGCCCCCTTCTATACATAATCGCAAAAAATTTACAAATAAGGATCTATGTACGACAGTTTGCTGATAACATTGCCTTATTTATTAAATCTAGGTCAATAAAAAGGAATAAATCTAGTATATAAAATGCAATTATAAAAATTAAACACAATTTACGATCTTTGGGCCTTGAACTTTGTAGTGAAAAAACCGTTCTAATACATTTTAGCCAAAATAAATGCCCGCCTGGTAAAGCCCAAATTAATATAGAAAATACTATTATAAAATCTAGCCCTTCAACAAAATTCCTTGGAGTCATTTTTTATTACAAATTAACATTCACACCCCACTTAAATTATGTATAAGGAAAATGTAATAAAGCGATAAATATTTTGAAATTTTTATGCGGAAATGGTGGGGATCTGATCCTAAGACACTATTAACGGTCTACAAAAGCTACGTCAGACCACATATTGACTACTTTAAAATTCCAACTTTACGTTATATACTATTGATTACAATATTAATAAATATCTTAAACCAGTATATACAAATCTTGCTATGGAACTTCTATCATCCAACGACCCGAATCGATTAATTGATGAATTTTTGAAAAATAAAAATGCAAATACTATACATACATATGTAACTGAAACACAAGCATTAAGGAGGCTCCTGCGTCTACCATACTAGTCAAATTGAATCGAAAATTTGATGATAACTTTTATGCATATATTTATACTTAAAAATCTTAAATGTATTTATAATGTATATAAATGCAGCAAACTTTTAATAATATAAACATTAACAATTTAATAAATATTAATACAGATACTATTTTGGATTCGGCAGTGAATAACGTATGCGAGGACAGGTTCGTCTTCCGCGCATGCGCGCCGACGGGTGGTATATAGCTATATCTATATATATTACTATAGCGTCGTGTCGTGCGTCGTGCGTGCTGCATGTAAAAGGTTCTAGTTGATAAGTATTATTCTAGTTGATATTATTTAGTGTATTATGTGAAAATGACGGAACCTAATCGATATGCTAAATTTTACCGAGGAAGTTTTAATAAAAGAATGCCAAAGTATTAGTGAAATTCATAATAGTAAATATAAGAAGAAAGTTTTAGATAATAATAAAGCGTCGTTGTGTTTTTTGAAAAATATTGTTAAACCTAGAATAATTAACAAGATGGCCAAAGAAGGCATAACCAAAAAGGTTTTAATTCAAGCCTATGAAAAAAATCCTACAGACGGTATTAAAGTACTATTAAGTATGAGCGTGAACAAAAAAATTCGTATTACATGTAAGTCCGAAGTGATATCTGCGATATTTAACACAATAAAAAATATATGTGTTTCATAGTTAAATTTTTATTGTTAATTTATATTTAAAATAATTAAAAAACTAAAAACTATAATTTCCAGAGTATTTTATTTACCCATAGACTTAATTAATTAAAATAAAAAATACAATTATGACGATTTATTCTTTATTGAATGTTTTTGTTTGAAATTGGAATCTCAAATTGCGCGCGCTTCTCCCGAACGCCATAGCCAAGATGGCCGCTCAGCTGACTTACCTACAGCTGCCGGATATAACCCGAATTTATTCAAGCTTTCCCTAATATCTCTTTTTTTAGTTCGATAACCGATATTTTAAATAATGTTATTTGAAAGAGGAGATTTTTTCCTACAAAACTGATATAATGACATTACTGAACAAATCAGATTTCATTCGTAATTAACTGATTCAACTTTGTCTGCCATAAGAGTCCATGTTAAAATTGCCAACTTTGAGCTCAAATTTCTTGAGTTTTTGGCCGATAAGCGGTATAAATAAGGGCACCGTTAGATTGAGCGTATTCTAAACTTTAAAAAATGATATGTCCGAGTTCGAGACATTACGCGCAGGAGCCTCCTTAAATAGAATAGGATACGGTTACATCTGTAAACAATTAAATTTCTCCAAAACACTAAACCTAAGTAGCAGGACTTCAAAACTTATTGCTGAATGTTTTATCCTCTGTGAAGCAGTGGATTTTGCTATTAAATATCCAAACTCTGATCATAACATTACTTCAAACAGTAGAAGAGCTCTTCTATCGCTAAACAGTAAGAAACTGAGCATAAATTCTAATCAGTACTTATTAAATATAATAAAAAATATTATCAATTTTATGAAAAATTCAAAACATAAAATAGAATTCGTATGGATCCCTTCATGTTTGGAAATTAACATTTATAAAGAACTAGACAATTTAACTAAATCTGTCTCTCAAAAACAGAGTTCAAAGTCAAAAGAAAGGTAAAGAGTTCTTCTCCCACTATACAACAAAAAGCGTAAAACCATGGTATTTTGGAAAAAATCTTTCTCGGAGAATTGTTACTACCACTAGTAGATGCAGAGCAAATCATTATAACTTAGCTTCATCTTTAACTCGAATAGGAATAATTAAAGATAAGACCTGTAACTGTGGATACGAAGATAAAGACTTAAACCATATAATATGGCAATGTCCTATTTATAACCTACAACGAGAAAAACTATTGTCAAATTTAAAGAAATACAAACAATATCCTCCGTTTAATGTACAAAACTTTTCAGCGACACTAAATTTAAAAATACTCAAAAGCATCTGTGAATATCTCAAATCATGCGAACTTAACATTTAATAGCTATAGTATATAAATATAATAACAATAAGATATGTAACTATAAAATAAATTTGTACTTTTATAGAAAATTATTAATTTAAGAAATCTCTGTACATTTATGTAAAAATACTATGTAAAACTGTATGAGCCCAACCAGGGCTTACGTAAGCTTAAATAAAAAAAATAAAGAGCAATTCATTATTTATTTATTTAGGCGATATTATAAACTTTTCGCTTTCTTTAATCGATTTTATACGTATGACTAACGGCTTATAATATCGGTAAAATTAAAAACGTATTGCTATGTATGTTTACCTGTGTATTTATCAGCTGCTACCCCCATCAGCGTACTTAATGATTAGGCTCATTTATTTTTACGCACATTGTAAAAAATGGAGCTTTTGTAGTTTAAAAACTCAAAATAGCTATACTTTAGATTGATATATAAATTATACACGAGGTATTAAAAAGACTGAAACATAATTAAAAATATTCTTAATATCCTAAATGATCGTATTGCCGTAGTTTTTAATCAATGCACTAAACGATAAAGAGTCTATTAAATAATTCATTTGCAGTTACATGAAAAATAGGAGTAATTTAGCTGCATTATAATTCGAATATTCTGAGAAGCAAATATAGCATTGTAAAAATATATAAGGTACATTGTTCACTATTCTAATAATAACTTTCTTTTAAAACACTATAATAATTGACTATATTACTGTTTCTTAGGTTAGCAAACATTGAGTTATTCAAACCCACATAGTAGGGAACGTTGCCGAAACGTTTCTCCAACGTATTGTTGGAAACTTAGGTACGTTCCTAAAACGACATAACCTTTCGGATTAATCTACCAGTCTGGTTGTACCATCCAGATGATACAACTTAATATAAACTAGTAGATTAGTTCAAAGGATTTTGTCGATTTTTATTATTTTTTTTACAAATTTTTGTAACGTTTCTTGTGGAATCTCTGTACGTATGTGTGAATGTCTGTGATTGCGTATGTGTGTCTGTGTATGTACCTGTACGTGTGTGTGCACCTACACGCATCCATATATGTCTGTGTATGTGCGTGTGTGCACGCATATGTGTGCGTGTATGTGTGGGCTTACGTGTGTGTGCTTGTGTTTGTCTATGCACATGCACGCGTGTGCCTGTATGTGTGTATGTCTGTGTGTGTGTGTGTGTGTGTGTGTGTGTGTGTGTGTGTGTGTGTGTGTGTGTGTGTGTGTGTGTGTGTGTGTGTGTATGTGTGTGTGTGTGTGTGTGCGCGCGTGTGTATGTGTGCGTGTATGTGTTTGTATCTGGGTCTGTGTGTAAATGAGTGCATGTACGTTAGGCTGGTTAAAAATTCCCATATGTCAAAAGTAAGCCTCTAAAAAGTTGGTATTTGTCAAAAAAATTAGTTTCCTGCAAGCTGGGTGCTTAATGTTAAAATTTAAAGGTGGCTACTTCGATTTTAAGGTTTTTTAAGGAGCATTTATGCCATTTTTCCGTAAAATCGTGAATTCAATAAATAGCACTTAATTATTCATGCTAAAGAAAGTTTTGGCAATTGATTATACTACTAGAATTAAAAATCAGTTGGGTCCTAACCGGCAAAAATTTTTTTCTTTGAGTTAACAGTTGTATACATCTAAATTTTGACTTAAAATCGGCTATTTTTAGACATTTGTACTAACCTCAATCTTTGATGATTGTTCAAAAACCAAAATTATTTTAATGTATCGCTTGCTTTACTAACATTTTTCTAACTCTTATAGATTGATATAATTTACTTCAGGTAATATACGTCATAGGTTTTTATACGCAATTATATATGAAAGCCAATCTGAACACATTTTATTTGCGTTGTTGCAGCACCTCTAAGGACATTCTGGTAAAAAATTATGTTCAATTAAAATTTATAGTAAAATTAGGTGGTAAATTGGAGACTGCAAATACGAGCCCAACCTTCTTCATTATTTTGCAATCTCCCATTTAAATGGAAGAATCTCCCATTTGAATGTCCTTAGAAGTGCTGCGACAACGCAAATTAAAGGTCTTCATGTCAGTTTTCACACAAAATTGCATACAAGTACTTATGACGTATATTACCTGAAGTAAATTACATCAATCTATAAGAGATCCCATTTAAAATGTTAGTAGAACGATGCATTACAGAGACTGCTATACCTTCCATATTTTGATATCCTATGGTGTGCCAATTTTTCTGTAGAAACTATTTGGAACAAAGATTCAAAATAATTTTGTTTTTAGAACAAGCATAAAAAATTGAGGTATTTAAAAATGTCCAGAAATAGACGGTTTTAAGTCAAAATTTTGACTTATACAACTGATTTTCAATTCTAGTAGTATACTCAATTGCCAAAACTTTTTTTAGCATGAATAATTAAGTTTTAGTTATTTAATATGCGATTTTAACGAAAAATTGTATAGGTGTTCTTTAAAAAACCCTAAATTCGAGCCACCTTCAAATGTTAAAGTTAAGCACCCAGTTTGCAAGAACTTATTTTTTTGACAAATATCAACATTTTCAAGGCTTTTTCTTTGATATTTGAAAACTTTAAGGAATTTTTAGGTGTTTGTGCTTGCGTGTTTGCACGCATGTGTGCGCATGTATATTTGTGTATGTGTGCGCGCATGTGACAGGGGTCCAGTTCAACGTAGGATATGTATATGGGTAGTTCCATATCAAGTGAGCATGTCGAAAAAAAAAATGTCTGAAACTCTACAAAAATGTTGGTATGTGTACCCAGAGTATGTAAAAAAAATTGAGACTCTAAGGTGTTATATGTCAAGGACAATTAAAGGTTGAAAAATGCGTTTTTTTTAATATTTTGAGATTTTGCCCACATTGTCTGATTTTTAACGCAAAAACTAGGGACTTTTGAGAAAATAATGTAAGAACATTTTTTGTTCAAAATAAGGTAAGAAATCTAAAAAAAATTGTTATTAGACCCTATTGTGATATTTTGTGATCTCATGCATTGTCATATATTGTGATATTAAGATTCTAGAAAGTAGCCAAAATTTTTTTCAAAATAAAATATCTTAAAGTTTAGTTTTTCATATTTCTTTTAATTCTAGACTAGTTAGATTATGGTATCAAACTTCATATAATTTTTGCAGAATTTAGTATTTCATGTCAACTTTCATTCTAGACCTTGTGCGTTTAATATTTATTATACCAGAAAAATTTACATGTAACCAATAGAGATTAAATTAAGTTACCTTTACATTGGTATTTACAAGTAAATTCTAAAGAGGTAAATGAAATTACCTATATATAGGCTGGCTTATATAACCTAGAGAAGAAACGAAATCAGAACATCAGATAAAATTGCCACGCAAATTGATCTAAGCTGATAATTATATCTCACTTATAAATGTATTACAAATCGTTTTAATTTTTTCTCTGTCAATGATTTGAGTTCATTTGTTAACTAGTTGAATACTTTTATAGCTACTAAGGTAAAGTACCCAGTACTGGGACAGTTTTTAATGTGATTCACAAACGGACAACGATTTTAGAACCAACAAGCAAAATTGTTCAAAACATTTAAATCTAACCATTAATTTGTAATCAATTTTACTTATTTATGCACATACCCTGGTAGAAAATTATCTGGTTTTATCGAGGCCCTCGATTATTTCCTTGGCAAACTAGATAGATCTACATAGTTCTAGATTAATGTTCTACCAGGGTACAAAGACATTAAATGCTTTTTTATATTAAAAGAGTATGTTTGAAAAAATGTACACAAGGATACAGAAGTGGGACGGGCTATATCGAGCTGGACGCAGTACTGGGACATTTGAGAGGCATGTGAAGTGGGACTAAAATTCGCCTATACACGCTTCTGAAACATAACCTCAAAAGATTTGTATTTTGTTTTATAATAATTTTAAGCTCTAAATTAACAAAATATCGTCTTGACTACAAAGATAACATCATAAACAACGCTAATGCATCGATACTTTTATCAGATTTAATAGTAATAGAAGTGTTTTGATACTGTCCCAGTACTGCTCCGAATTTTCACTTTGTCCCGGTACTGGGTACTTTACCTTATGTAGCTATTTTTTAACCGACTTCGAAAAAGGAGGAGGTTCTCAATTCAACATGGCTTTTTCTTTTTTTTATGTTTATCCAGCGATTATTCCGAAAATACTCGACCGATTCGGATGAAATTTTTTTATATGAAAGGTAATTATTCTCCAGTGGTCCGATTCAAATTTTGTGATTATTGGTCCAGTATCTCGCCAGTAATTTAGTTTTTTATGAATATTTTTTCGATAGATTTCGGCCTCTGCTGACTCTGTCCGCCGATTATTCGGAAACTATTGAACCGATTTGGATAATATTTGTTTTAATGAAAGAGAATGATCTCATGTTGGTCCCATTGTATTACTGGGCCAATATTGAGCCAGTACTACGTCAGTACTGATAAGTTACGAGGGTAGTTCAATAAGTCTTTAGAATGACCAACAGATGGCGCGCGAATCGCTCCAAATCATCTGTTTTCAGTCAGCACCACTCCCGACTAGATATATGGTGCAGTCACAGTCCACATCTTCTGAGTTTACGTGTTTTTATAACCAATTGAAAAAAAAAATTGCTTGTTAAGAAAAATGGAAAAAAACGAGTTCAGAGCGGTAATTAAACATTTTCATTTAAAGGGTTTAACTCCATATGAGATAAAAAATGAATTGGACTCAGTTCATGGCACATCTGCCCCTGCCTTAGCAACGGTTTATAACTGGGTAAATGAATTTAAGCGTGGTCGTACATCAATAAGTGACGAACCACGTTCAGGAAGGCCCGTAGAAGCAACTACTCCCGAAATCATCAATAAAATCCACGATATGGTGTTGAAGGATAGAAGATTAAAAGTGCGTGAGTTAGCTGAGGCCACAAGGATATCTATAGGTGCAGTTGTTTCAATTCTACATGAAAAATTAGGCATGAAACAGCTATCGGTAAGATGGGTGCCGCGTTTGCTCTCAGCTGAGAATAAACGCAATAGAGTGGTCGCCTCTGAGGCTCTTTTGGCGCGCATAAGTCGGAATCCTGAGGAATTTTTTCGTCGATTTGTGACTGTGGATGAAACATGGATACACCACTACACTCCTGAGACAAAGGAACAATCCAAACAGTGGATTTCCACAGGCGAACCAGCTCCAAAGAAGGCAAAGACCGTAAAGTCAGCTGGTAAGGTTATGGCTACAGTTTTTTGGGATGCACGTGGAATTATACTTATTGACTACTTGGAAAAGGGTAAAACAATTACTGGTGAGTATTATGCATCATTATTAGAGCAGCTGAAAGAAGAAATTAAAAAAAAACGACCACATTTGGCGAGAAAAAAAATTCTCTTTCATCACGACAACGCCCGAGTTCACACATGCTTCGTTTCAATGGCTAAAATTGAAGAACTAAAATTCGAATTGGTCGAACACCCACCGTATTCACCAGATTTAGCCCCCAGTGACTTTTTCTTATTTCCAAACTTGAAAAAATGGCTCGGTGGACAGAGATTTACGGACAACGAAGACGTCATTGCCTCTGTAAGTGCTTATTTTGAGGAACTTCCGAAAACGCACTTTTCTGAAGGATTAAAAAAACTTAAAAAGCGATTGACCAAGTGTATAGAGCTCCAAGGAGATTATGTTGAAAAATAAAAAAAAATTTACCCAAAAAAAATTGTTTTTATACTTTATTCTAAAGACTTATTGAACTACCCTCGTATTATGTTTTTCCGCCAATTATTCGGAAACTACTGAACCGATTTTGATAATATTTTTTGAATGAAAGAGAATGATCCCATTGTGATCCCATTATATTACTGGGCCAGTATGGAGCCAGTACTACGTAAGTACTGGTAATTTTTTTATGTTTGTCTGTCGATTATTCGGAAACTACGGAACCGATTTTGATAATATTTTTTTAATATAAGAGAATGATCTCATGTTGGTCCCACTATATTACTGGGCTAGTATGGAGCCAGTACTACGTCAGTACTAGCGATTTGTTATGTTCTTCTGCCGATTATTCGGAAACTACTGAACCGATTTGGATAAACTATTTTTTGAATAAAAGAGAATTATCCCATGGTGGTTCCATTATATAACTGGGCCAGTATGGAGCCTGTACTACGTCAGTACTGGCGCTTTCATTTTATGCTTCACAAAGGATGTTTTTTCTAGGATTACAAAACTTCCTGTAGGAGGAAGCAATATTAAATAAATTAATATTGATTTAAGGTGGTCCTATAGTAAAATTAGACTAAAACCTCGATTTTTTTTTATTTCATTTCCTGATACTTTGTACATTTTTAGAACAGAAAAAAAAATGTTCAGACGCGTCCTTTGTTGGTCGGCCTATATTACAATATAAGTTGAATGAAACTCAACCCTTACAACTAAAAAGTCTGAAATAAAAAAATTTTTTGAAAAAAAAGAACTGACTTCGAAAAATGCACTAAAAAGTGTGGAAAAAAATGCACTAAAAAGTGTGAAATAATTCACAAAAATGTTCTCGACGTCGGTGCCGAATTACAAATTAACATATACCGTCACATACCCTATTGTGAATCAGTGCCTCTATTGAGAATCATTTACTTTTAAATAGACATCATAAAGGTTTTGCATTACTTCTTTAATTATTTTGATACATAAGATTAAGTGATTTCAAAATAATAATAAAAGTAACGTAAAACTTTCACAATATAGTTTTAACATAAACTAATTCACAATAGAGGCACTGATCCACAATAGGGTCCGTGACGGTAGTATCTTGCTCAAGAATATAATTTGTAAATAATATTGAAATTGGTCCAATTTCGTTAAACCTGGAACGAAATACGTGTCCCACTATCATATATCCCACTTAAAGTTAATAACTCGTAATCGAAAGCACTGGTTTGAGACAAAATGCTTTTAAAAAGAACTTCCAATGCAACAATCTTCTTCAAATGATAGTTATTGGCTAAACTATCACATATAATTCAAATAATACTGTTACGATTGCAACTGCTGGCGCGAGCTTTTATGTGTTATCCCCGGGATAATCTTAATGTGCTTAGGCCATCGCCACCTGGCGGCGATACGCATACTACGCTATCAAACAATTAGTCAAGAATAAGATTCCCAATGAAACAAAAAGAGGTGACGGTATATGTCAATTTGTAATTCCGCGCCGACTTCGAGAACATTTTTGTGAATTATTTCACACTTTTTAGTGCATTTTTTTCACACTTTTTAGTGCATTTTTCGAAGTCGGTTCTTTTTTTTTTTCAAAAAAATTTTTTATTTACCTATTATTTTAGTTATTTTCGGTAATTGAATACTCTTATTTCTAGTATTGCTTGTTTTGGACTTATATATTTCTTTCAGTGTTTCATAATGGAACGAAATAGTTCTAAAAGGAATAATTGACTTACAGAAAGAGGAAGACATTGCTCTGAGAATCGATTTTTATTTATGATTTTTAATATTTTGTTTCGAATTCTTTGTATTTAGGGTATTACTACATGCTCCTCCCCAGACAATTATTCCATAATTTGTTAAACTTTGAAGAAATGCATAATAAATTATCATTATTGTTTTGGATTCCATAGATATCTAGTTCTATTTACAATATAGTCGATATGTTTGTCCCATTTCATGTTGAACTAGAATAACAATCCTAATTACTTATGATATTATACTCTTTTTATTGGTTGGTTACCTATATTAATGTTTAGAGTATCTGGCACACTATCACAATAATTTCCATACGTTATGCAAACCGTTTTACTTACATTTAAAACTAATTTATTCAAAGTAAGCCATTTCGACACTTGATCTAGATATACATTCATTTTATCCTGTGCCCGTGACCACGTATCATCACTTGACATGATGACAGTGTCATCGGCATAAGACATGATTGTATCATTTTGCATATCTCTCAGTAGATCATTGACATAGATTATAAATAACAAAGGACCTAGTATAGTCCCTTGCGGAACTCCTCTGGAGATTAATTTGTACTCACTCTTTCAATCTTGAATTTTAACTCTTTGTTGTCTATCTCAGAGATAGCTAGTTAGCAGTTTTAAGACACTACCTCTTATACCATATCTCTCAAGCTTATCTAGCAGTATTCTATGATTCACAGTATCAAAAGCTTTGGCCAAGTGTAAAAATACTGTAACTATAGGTTTCCTTTTATCCAAATTTTTGTACATATTTGTTATATAATTCAAAGCATTCGTCGTACCTCTATTTGTAACAAAACCAAATTGTTTGTCAGATATTATATTACATTTTTTCAAAAATTGGTGTAGTCTATTGTGAATTATTTTCTGAAAAATCTTTGCAATGTTAGATATAAGTGAAATTGGCTTATAATTTGAGATACACGATTTGTCCCCTGCCTTGTATATGGGGACTACTTCAGCTTTTTTAACAGCATGAGGCCATATGGATTTCTCAATACACAAATAAAAAATATGTTCTAGTGGTAATAGTATATATTCACATATTGATTGTATTGTATTAACATTTATATTATCTACCCCTCCAGATTTTTTTTCATTGAAATAATAATTTTATGTATCTCATTGGAATCTGTAGGGCGAAGAAAAATGGAATTGTGGTTCCTTGTAGGAAGTTTCAATTTATCGGTGTCTAATTGTGTAATTTGTGCACTTAATTTAGCGCCCACTTCACAAAAGTAGTTATTCATAGAATTATCAATATTAGTTTTATTGTCAATTTTTTGATTATTCTCATATATGTGATCAATTTACTTGCCCTGATTATCAATTTTTCCCAATTTAGTGTTAATTATATTCCTTAACTGTCTTAGATTTCCACTGTTCAATTTTATTTCTTCAGTTCCATATTTGTATTTTGCATCTTTTATAACTTTACTCAATATTTTATTATAATTATTATATTCATTTTTTAGTAGTTGGAAAGTTGTTTTTTTTTCCACAATCTATAAATATTCTCTTTTGTTTTACATGATACTATTATCGCGCTTGTAATCCAATTGTTTTTCCGTATTAAGTCTTTATTTTTTTCTGTTAGTTGTTTATATGTAGTGGCCTTTTCAACAAATTCATTTATCATTTGTATCAGTATGTCTACTGAACGATTTGGGTCCTGCATAAACAAAACCAAATTCTAGTCAGCGTTTCTGGCAATATTCTTTAGTTTAATTTATATATTAAGTTATATTGTTATTTGTTTGTTTTAATTCGACGTGATCCACGTTTAAAATGAAAGGATAGAAGTCGTTAAAAGGATTATGTAACTTAAAAGAATCAACATTTATATTATTATTTTTAACAAAAAAGTTGTCCATGCAGGTTTCCCTTTTGTTATTTAATGAGGACCTTGTTATGCCTATAAAACAGGGAGTATATTTATACTCCAAAAAATTATTTATAAATTCTTGACTAATAATATTATCACTAAATTCTTTTCTACTGAAAATTTTTTCCAAAATATCGTTGTTAAAGTCTCCTACTATACAATGTTTTCATACTAAGCATGAATTCTATTTTTGACACATCATGGCAACTATAGATTGCCGAAATTCTGAATGGCTCTCCGCCCATCAATTTAACATCAGTATTTACAATACTCAACGTATCATAAACTTCAATTTTAATAGTTTCAAATATGTTTTCTTTAATGTACATTATTACTCCATCTGATTTATTTACTCTACTTTCATTGTAATAACTTTTCTGTACATATTATGACACAAAGCTTTCTTAATAGACACTGAATAAAAGTTTCAAATTTTTCGAAGTTTGCGTTAAGACTTCTTATATTTACACATAAAATTCTCTTTATTTTTAAGACTTTTATTAAGCGTTTCAATATCCTCCACTTCATATTCACTAGTATTAATGTCTTCAAAATTTAAATCTTGACCCATAATTAAGATGAAGTTCCTTATTCGGATCCTTTTCTGAATCTGGTTCGTATGGGTTGGGGTCTTTTTTCTGGTCCTATTTTAAATACGATGTTGGAGTTGATTTCGTGTAGTGATTCCGTTGATATTCTAGCTATCATCGGTGTAACCGACTAGTGGTCAAAGTTATCTACCTTACCGATGTGTCTCGGTATAGTAGGTTTGATGATATAGTCAGTAAAATCTATAAATCTCTTTATTTTAGCTTTCAGAATTTCACACTCGTGGCTATCTGTAACGACGTGTTCAATCCTATATTTTGTTTTCTATTTTATATTGTTGTATACACAATTTGTACACATTTTGTTTGTTTTATTGCAAACCTTTGTTTTATGCTCTTCTGCACAGTTTAAACACATATAACTATTATTACATTTTTTTCC
>OX424576.1:107285082-107287582 GCA_949152435.1 Gastracanthus pulcherrimus | reverse complement strand
AGAAGTGCTAGATGGGGGTACCAAAATAAGGACCCTACAAGACGTAGTGGCCTTTGAAATAAAGGATCTCGACGTACTAACTAGCAAGGAGGACATTCTAGAGGCGCTACGCAGGGAGTTCCAAAGTAGCGACGCGTCCACATTGGACGAGATTGTAGTAAAATCATTGCGTAAGGCATACGGTGACACGCAGACCGCGGTCACCCAAATGCCAGCAAAAATGGCTCAACAGATGATAGCTAAGCGCAAAATCAAGATAGGCTGGGTAGTCTGCCGAATACGGCAGATGGAAAGGAATATACGTCCACTTAGATGTTATAAGTGTCTAGGATTTGGACATATCGCCAAAAGTTGCAAGGTAGCACAGGACCGAAGTAACCTCTGCTACAAATGTGGAAATATAGACCATAAAGCAAGAGAGTGTAAGAATCAACCAAATTGCGTACTCTGCTGTGAAAGGAGCGCAGGAGGAAAAACTGATCATGCAGCCGGTAGCTACACATGTCCTATCTACAGAGCTGCATTAGAAGAGTTAAAAGAAAAAAAAAAAAGATAATGAAGATAGTGCAGTTAAACCTAAATCACTGCGAGACAGCACAGGACCTACTTAACCAGTACGTTCGAGAGACGAAGGTTGATGTGGCCATCATATGTGAACAATACAGAGATCTGGACCAGCCATCATGGGACACGGACGACACTGGCAAAGCAGCGATCTGGACATGTGGCGACGTAGCTTTCCAGGAAAAAATGATGACTCGTGAGGAAGGATTTGTACGGGCGAAGGTAGCAGGTATATACGTATACAGCTGCTATGCCCCGCCTAATGCGCCAATTGAACAGTTCGAAAGACTGTTAGATCGACTCGTACAGGATATGGCAGGAAGAAAGCCAGTAATAATAGCAGGCGATTTTAACGCATGGGCCGTAGAATGGGGCAGCCAAAGGACTAATCAAAGAGGACAGGTGCTGCTGGAAACATTCGCACTCCTAGATTTGGTACTAGTTAATCAGGGTTGTACCAACACTTTTAGAAGAGGGGACACAGGATCTATAGTAGATCTGACATATGTTAGCAGCTGTTTAATTGACTCAGTCGACACGTGGATCGTGAGTGAACACTACACCAATAGTGATCACCAGGCCATAATTATGGAGATAGGAAGATCAAAGCAGGGTTCCAGCGCGAGTACAAGGACCAATAGAATCGGTTGGAAAGTGAAAGACTATGATAAGGAGATGTTTCTGTTGGCACTGGAGGAAATACAACTGTTTGGGACAGCGGACAGCAAGGCTAAACAGGTGATGAAAAATATCACCCGAGCCTGCGACGCAGCTATGCCAAGAAGAGTGCCCAACCAAAGACGACCACCAGTATACTGGTGGAATAGTGAGGCGGATAGCGCTCGTAGCGAGTGCCATCGGACTAGGAGACAGGAGCAGCGGGCAAGAAAGAAATACTATAAAACTGGAAGAGGCCAGGAATTAGTAGATGCCTACCACCAGGAAATGAAGGACGCTAAGCGAAAGCTTAAGAAGACAATCCGTACCAATAAGCGACGGTGCCTGAAGGAATTACAGGACGAGGTTAATAAAGACCCCTGGGGTAGACCTTATAAAATAGTAATGAAGAAGATCAAAGGAAGCTACGCACCCCCTCCCAAGTGCCCACAATTATTAGATCGAGTAGTGACTAAACTGTTCCCCACACAACGGGACGAACCGTGTGTTATAGAATCAGAGGCAAACGAAGAAGCTATTCCTCCAGTCACAATGGAGGAACTGCTAAGCGCTTGCAAGAGGGTTGGAAACAACAAGGCTCCAGGCCTGGATGGCATTCCCAATATAGCATTGAAACATGCTATATTCGCCCAACCAGAGATCTTCATAGACTTGTACAACACATGTCTAAAAGAGGGAATATTTCCCGCCGACTGGAAGAGACAACGACTTGTGCTACTACCAAAGGGAAAGAAGCCACCTGAGGACGCTTCATCATACAGACCGCTCTGCATGCTGGACACCTCAGGCAAGATTCTGGAACGCATAATTTGCGTCAGAATGGATCAGGCAATAGAAGAAAAAGGGGGACTTGCGGAACACCAATACGGCTTTCGGAGGAAACGATCAACTCTAGACGCAGTGAACATAGTGATTGACACTGCGCGCGCAGCGATAGAGGGAAAGAGATGGAAAGGAGGAGCAAAGGAGTATTGCGCTGTCGTCACTCTGGACGTCAAAAATGCATTCAACTCGGCCAAATGGACCAAAATACACGAGGCATTTCGTAAACAAGAAGTGCCTTTATATATAAGAAGGATGATGTCCGACTACTTGAAGGACAGAATCTTATTATATGACACTGACAATGGCACCAAGACCTATGAAGTAACAGGAGGAGTACCCCAGGGATCAGTGCTTGGTTCACCGACTTGGAACAGCTTGTACGATGGGGTACTAAGGCTACAGTTACCCAAAGGGGCGACAGTGATAGGATTCG